>PVJD01006889.1:0-91730 GCA_004026545.1 Mormoops blainvillei
CCGGCAGCGCCCAAGAGCTCCGCCGACCCTCATCACTTTGATCGCAGCCACACTGCTGGCGGCGAAGTGGTGCCTTGCCGTGGTTTGACTTGCATTTTTCTGGTGACTAATGGTGTCGAGCACCTTTTCATGTGCCTATCGGTCTTTTGTAGCTCCTCTTGGCAGAAAGGTGCGTTGAGGTCCGTCGTCTGTTTCGAACTGCGTTGTCCCTTTATTTTTGAGTTGCAAACATTCTTTATGTGGTCTAGATGCAATCCCTTTTCAGATGTTTGATTTGCAGATACTTTCTCCCGTTGTGTGTTGCCTTTAAAGCACAGACTTTGCAGTTTTGGCGGTGACGTCCAGCTCATCTGTTTCTCCTTTTGGTGCTGGTGCACATGGTGTCGTAACCAGGAAACGCTTGCCTAATCCGAGGTCACGGTCAATTACACCCCGGCTTCTTTCCAAGAACTTTATAGTGTCAGCTCTCATGTTTGGGCCTTCGATCCAGTTTTGAGTTAATTTTTTGTATATGGTGTGAGGTAGGGGTCCAGCGCCACTCTTTTCCATGTGGAGGCATCTTGTTTTAGTTTTTCTTTTCTGTAACTTTCCGTTTTTTTGGTGATCTGGGCAGAAAGGTCCCATTTTATCCCAGTTACTGTGACCCAATACAACGAGCTCGTCTTCGTGCCCTTGTGCCCCCCCAGCGGGCCCCACAGGAAATGACCCTCGATCGTTGACACGCAGATGCTGTGACCCCATCCGGTGGGGAGCGCCCTCCTCACCGCTCCCACCCTTGGCAGCAGAGACTCATGAAAGTCCTGACACAAGCAGTTGTTTCCTTTGGCCGAGTCATCAGCTGTCTCTAAGTCCTTCCGCTAAAACACTAATATTTGTGTGGCAACTGAGTTTATCGGGACTCTCTTTCCAGGGATGCTCAGCCAAGTCTTTACCAGTGGGGTCAGGACATGGCAAAGGAGGCTGTGTGGTCAGGTGCTTGGGGTGGGGGGGGTCAGAGGGCACAGACAACTCGGAGTCGAGCATGCTATTCTCCTGAGGGGGGCTGGCATCCGCGTCACCCTGCCATTAAAATCCCGGAAAAGTCCTCTGGAAGCAGGTACAATGTTTTACTTGCTTTTATGTCCCCAGCACTGAGCACATGGGCTGCCCACTGGAAAGTTGGGGCAGAGGGTCCTTGGAGAAGGAGTGACCAGAGAGGGAATGTCAGTGGCGGGGTGGGGGTAGGAGACAGGGCGGGGAGCACAGGCTGTGGGGAGAGCTCAGAGAGCAAGGGACACCCTGAGGGGCCGTGGGTGGGCCCCAGAGCAAACGCTGCCTCCGCTCCCACGTTGGTGTGGCCTGCCGTGGGACAGGGGTCACACGCTCCACATGACTGTGCCTGGAGAGGGGCTGGCGGTGGGCACCTGGGTGAAGCTGACGCATGCTCTCCATGCCCCTGTGGGCACACACTCCGCCCCACTCCCCGCTGCGTGGGAAGCACAGCCCCTGCCCGGTGGTCTCGGCGCTGTGGAGGCCGGGGCCGCTCTTGGTCCTGTAGACAGTGGGACTGCAGTGTCAGCTCAATCCGGCCTGGCCCCAGCCCAAGGCCACACGCCCGCCCAGGCTCACCCCAGGACCGGGCAACGGAAGGACGCCAGCTGTTGGCCGGCCCACTGGCCCCAGGAGGCACAGGCAGCTCCTGCACCGCCCGCTGGCGGCCGGAGGAAGGCCCTGGCTGCGAACCCAGCTGGCAAGCGAAGGGGAGGAGAAGCATCTGCCCTTCTCCACCCAGGCCCAAAGGGGGCTGTGGGGTGGGGGGTGTCTGAGCCCGTAGGTCATGCGAGTGGGTTGAATTGTGTCCCCCTCCAAAAAAAAAAAAAATGTCCAAGGCCTAGCCCCGGTACCTGTGAGTGTGACCTTACTTGGAAATAAGGTCTTTGCAGATATAATGAACTTCAGGACCTTGGGAGGAGATTATCCCTACCTCGATGCCTGGTGTCCTTAAAAGAGATGGGGTGGGGTCCAAGAGACACAGAAACGGGGACCACGTGGAGACAGACCCAGGCAGAGACAGAAGCAACGCAGCCACAAACCACAGGTCCCTGAGGCCCCCAGCAAGGAGCCCCCAGCCAGGAGGGACCCTCCCCTACAGACCTGGGGGGGTTGTGGGGGAGTCGCCCTGCCCACACCTGGATTTTGGACTTGCAGCCTCCAGACCGTGAAAGGATTTATCTCCGTTGTCTGAAGCTATCAGGCGCGTGGTGGTTGGCCACGGCAGCCCCAGGAGACGCGCACAGTCGTCCGAGTCCACGTCCCGCCTGGCACAGACTCCTCCACGCACGGGGCGTCGCACGGGGCCCCGCGCGGCAGAGCCTATGGAGCGCGTCCCGGGAAGGAGGCAGCTCAGGCTCAGCCAGCGCACCCTGCGTTTCGCTGTCTCCCCGTCTCCCACAGACAGTGGGGGGGGCTCGGGGTGGGGACGGAAGGGCTCAATGACCACACGGAGCAGGCCTCGATGCTGAAGCTCATGGTTCCGAGTTTAATGTTTTCTGAGAGCGCGTCGGGGCGGCAGGAAGCGGCAGCGTGCGTGCCTGTGGGACGCGGGTCTGAACGTCTGGCCTGCAGAAGTCCTTCGGGGGGAGAGGCGTGTGGGCCTCGAGCCCCGTGGCCGTGGCTGGGCCCAGGGAGGGCGGAGGCGTCGGTCAAGAGCAAGGGTCGCCCGGAGGCGGCAGGAGGGAAGCCTCCTGGAGGGGCTCAGGGACCCGGGCAGGTGGGAGGGCGACCAGCGCGGGGCGTTCGTGAGAGGCGGGAAAGGCTGCTGGGCCAAAGGCGGCCACAGGCCAGAGCACCGATCCCAGCAGCGGCCCACCCACCCCGGGCGTCCCGCAGCCCCTCAGAGAGGGGGCTCCGACCCCACTGGGCAGGACATGCCTCCTCCCCTGGCATCGGGGACTGAGCCCCGTGGAAGCCCTGAGACAGGCAGAGGGGACCCTCCCAGCCCCGCCAGCTCCCCCCTGCGGCGTGTCAGGCAGCTGGTCACAGCCCTGCGGGAGGGCGCTGGGGGCTGGAGGCTGAACCCTCTGGGAGATGGGAATCTGAGACTGAGTGCCGGGGGGCGGTTAGAGGACATGTTATCTAACCATGACAGCTGCTGCAGGATCAAGGGCCTGCTGCCTTCCGTGGGTGACGCGTCTGAAAGGAGGGACGGCAGCTGATGCCGGGGTGACAGGCCTGGAGGCCGTGCCAGGGCGTGCGGCTCTGCCTCGGTGCTACTGAGCTGTGCTCCTCACAGAAACTGCTGCGGGTCCGGGGGCCCTGAGGTCCCCAGCTGCCGTCAGCAGCCTATGGTTCCAGCAAGTGGGCCGCATTCCCAGCCCCGGGCCCCGGGCCGGGCCGTCCCTCTGCGAGCCGGCATCTGCTTCCCCAGACCAACGCCCCTCACTCTTGCTGCTCAGAAAGACCCCCGAGCCCTTGGGCAAGGCCACGGGGGTGCCCGCAGGACACAGACAGCCGTCCAGCTGTCCCACAGGAAGGTGTGCACGTGGCCTGAAAGAAGTTGGCCAGATGTGGAGTTCCCTCTCAGGAGTCTCCTGTCACCTGTGGGGGTAGCAGTGTCCCTGGGGGCCAGGGGGCCTGAGGAAAGGCAGCGACACCCCCCCGCCCCCGCGGTTACCGTGCTCGGCTCTGCTCTTGGAATTTGTGCCACAATTTCAAGTGACGGGAGCAAGGATGACTTACTCTGGGACATCCCGCCGCGTTGTGGGGTGCTGTGCGGGGGTCCCTTAAGGATATATCCACAGAGCAGGGCTGGAGGTCCCTGCCGTTGTTGCAAGCGCCCGCCCCCGGACCCCCACCCCTTGATTTCATCTCAGGAGACGTCAAGACCTGGGACCACAGGGCCGTTTTTCCCTCCCGCTCCCGTGAAGGGCCTCGTGCCAGATGCCAAAGCTGGGGACGCGGGGACCAGGAAGAGCTGGCGGCGTGGGCCTGGTGCCGGACCGCGGGGGCAGGGGGAGAACGGCAGGCAGCCTCTGGCGACGCCGCAGGAGGTCGGCGGGCCGCTAGGGCTCCGCTGCGTGCTTGACCAGGTAGCCGCTGAAGGTGATGTAGGTGTCGAACTCGTCGCTGAAGATGGCGTTCTCACGCTCGCCCTTGAAGAGGCGCACCCACACCTCGTCCTGCTCCCGCAGGGCCAGCATCAGGCTCTGGCTCTGCATGATGCTGCGGTCGCTCACCTGGGCGTACAGGATCGCCACCTCCTCCCCGTTCTTCATGACGTGCAGGTATGTCTCCTTCTGGTTCCAGGTGTGCACATTGAGGCTGAAAAAGTAGATGCCGGGCACGTAGCAGTAGAACCTGCCAGTGAACATGTTGAAGTGGCCGTAGAGGTTCACGAACTCCGTGTCGAAGATCACCGTCTGGTAGTAGTCGTTGCTGTGAAGGGGCTTCTTCCGGCCCACCGAGAAGGCGGCGTAGTAGTTCTTGCACCTGTCCCCGGGCGACCCCATGGAGCCTTTCTGCCCTTTGGGTCCCGCGTGGCCGCGGGCTCCCGCCGCACCCGTTTTGCCATACTTCCCTTGCAGGCCCCGAAGTCCCCGGTCACCCTTCTCACCTAAAAGGGACAGAAAAACAGGTGGCATCAAGCAAGCAGACCCAACCTCAAGGATTGTTTTATTTTCATCCAGAAGCAATAATTCGTTTTTCCTTCTTGGAAGTCCCGGCAAAGAAAAGGGAATATAGGGGGTTGTCCAAAGGCAAAAGGCGCTGCGTCCAGGCCATGGCTCCCCCGGCACAAGAGGGTGGCAGCTGTTGGCGTGGCACCGGGACCCGGGACCCGGGACCGGCCACCTCGCTCCCCCGCACAATTGTGCGGGGCTGTGCAGGTCTACCTGCTGTGGACCTGCACATGGCTGGGGGGTGAGGGGCGGCACCAAGCCTCAAAGCACAGACCCCAGGGGCCTGTCATGGGAACGCAGGTAGGCCAGGTCAAAGCTCCCTTCTTGGAAAGGGGCCGAGAGCCCCAGAAATGGAGCTTCCTCTTCCTCCCTCTGTGACGACAGTCTGCCCAGCGCTCCAAGGGATCCGCCCTGGTCCCCTCCACCCGACCTGGGCCGGCAGGCCCACCTCCCAGGGCTTTGCGGTGCCCTGACCTTTCAGGATGGTGATGTTGATCTGTGGCACTGGGACGGCGGGGTACACGGGGGCACTGGGGTCACAGCAGCGATAGCACCGGGAAGCAGGGGGCTCCTCACCCTGCCGGGGGCTGTACTTTTCACGCTCCTCTTCGGCCCTGAGGGAGTAAAGGTGTCACAATGAGAGCCCCGAGCTGCCAGAGCCGGGAGCCCCCGCCTTCCGCTCACCGGGCCATGCGAGGCTGCATGGGCCGTCCCACACAGAGCCCCGCTGGCCCTTGGCAAGTGCGGGACCCTCCGTGGGACTTGGGAAAGAGCCCCCTGCCCTCTCTTAATAGCCATTAATGGTAGTGGAAACTGTCGTCACACGAGCAGCAATAATTTGAGGGCTTTGCAAGACAGAGGCTGCTCGGGAGAAATCGGCCCCGTGGGAGGTCTTGGGCCACTGTGTGACGATGCTGTGACTGGCCGCTCCCTTCCTGCATCCAGGATTCTAGAAGACGCTTTACGAAGCCGATTCACTGTAAATGAGAGGGTTGGACTACATCTCTGGGGGCTCCTCGAGCCACAGCAGCTGGAGACTCTTCAGTTTACAACCTGGCATTTGAAGACGGGCTCCTGGGCTGGGTGGACGGTGACAGCCTCATGCTGCCACCTTGTGGCCACAGGCTGCACTGCCCGGTAAAATCGCTCACGGCCCCGTACCCAGGCTCTGCGGCTGTGGCGGGACCATTGGAGGCGGCACAGCCCCTGTCAACGGGCCAGCTCCCCATCTAACCCCACTCCTGCTTTCAAACCCAGGCAGTCCAGGAAGTGGATCTCAACACCAGCCACATGCCCCGGTCTCCCAGATCGACCCCCGCCCCCAACCCTTGCCAGGAGTCTCCACCCAGAGATTTCACAAGCCCCACGAGGTCTCATTTTCCTCCCAAACCCTCTTCCTAGCACCCTCCGTCGCGCCGAACAGAGCTCTCGGCCGCATTCTCGATGCTCCTCTGGCTTCGCCATCGCCTTCCAAGGGTGGCGGAAGTTTGAGGGTTCCGCCCCAGCCATAACCCAGGTGCCTGCAGAGCTGGGGCACCCGGCCCCTCTCATCTCTCATGGGCCATTGCCTTGGTGGCTTCTCCTTGGAATGCGTCACCCCCACGCTAGTGCATCCTCTCCTCTGCGGCCCTCGGTGTTCTTTCTAGAACTCCGTCAAGTTTAAACGTCTCCGTGACTTCCCTGGCGGTGAAGCTTGGGACAGGCTCTTCCCCACCAGGCTCATCTCTCCTCCCAACCCCCACCCTCCCAATCCTTCCACCCCCAACTGGGAGCCCTCACGCTTCCGGGTACCGCAGGGCCATGCCCGCAGGTACTCTGTCCTAGTTACAGGGTCAGCCTTGCCTCCTCCTGTGCCTAGAAGGCTTCCATGTGTCCTTCAAGACACAGGCACTCGTCTGCTTCGTCTTCCCCAGCGTAGTGGGCCCCCCTGCCCCCCGTCACTGCATTGGGTCGAGTCTGCCCCTCGCAGCCTCAGCATTGCTGGAGGCCAGGGGTTGTGCCTGGCAGACGGCCAGGCCCGCCTAGGCACTCAGTCCATGTCTGCTGAATGAAAGGGAGGAGGAGGAGGCAGGGAGGAGGAGGGAAAGGAGGAGGAGGGGTGGGGGGTTGCTGTGCTGCGAATCCTATGCAGTTCCACTGTGTGCTCCAAAGACAGCCCAGAGCCTTGGGTATCAAGTCGGCCTGGTGCTCAAACACGGGAGAAGCGGAAAACTGGCATCGGGCTGTCCCCGGGGCTGTCTAGGGCCTCACATTTGGTGAACGACAGTTTCATGAGGGATCCCAAACATTCCGTGGGTCCCTGTGAAATGTCCCCAGTAGCCTGATGTCTGCGTCACTGAAGGTCACATTTCTGGAGCCAATGCCATCGGGAAGAAATCCGTAACTTTCCCGGGAACGCCAGTTCCCTTGACGGGAGCCGGCACTCCTCCCCCATTTTGAAACTTGACGCGATGGTCGGGGTCATGGGGCATCGTCCCCGCTCCCATTTCCTGGAACCCCCCCCCCCAGGCCTCCTCAAAGGAGAGGGGGAGCCTGCAGACACTGAAGGCCTGGTGGGGGTTTGCCGTGCTCTTTAGTCAAAGACGAGGCTGCAAAGCCCCACCCAGATCCACATTCCTTTGGGGTGGGAATGAGGCTGCATCATTGTTGTCAGCTTCAGATAAGGTGCCCAGGGCAGTGAAAGGGGACAGGGCTCGTCCCTCCTCCGGGCCCAGCTTCCACGAGGGCGGCTCCTCAGCCTCCATGCAGCTCCTTTGCATCTAGAGGGGCAGAGCCACCCTGGGTGCCTGGGCCCCAGGCTCAGCCTGGCCAAGATGGGGCTCTGGGAGTCTCCCCTACAGCCTCACGGGCAGCCTCACCTCTCTGTGTGGTCCAGCAGCGGCTCCTGGGTCCCCTCTGGCTCCTGGGTCCCCTCCGGCTCCTGCTGGCCCTGCTGGTCAGGTGGCTGGTGGCCCAGCACCGGACCACAGGTGAAGGCCAGCAGCAGGCAGCACGCCAGCGCGAGTCCACGGGAGCCCATCGTCCACCGTGCCCTGCCGGGGGAGGCACCGGGGAGAAGGCGTGTTGGCAAGGGCTCCACAGGGAAACAGCTGCGAAGCAAGGTGTTCGCCAGACACACAGAACCGGGGAGTGTCCTGGCCACAGCTCCTGCTGGGAGGGCGGCCACACACACACTCTGCCACACACATGCAGCACACAAGCCCTCTCACACCCACACACGCAACACACATGCTCTCTCGCACACACGCAACAAATGCTCTGACGCTCACATGCGGCACATGTATGCAACACGTGCGCTCTTTCACACTCACACATGCAACAGACACACATGCTCTCACACTCATACACGCAACAAATGCTCTCGTGCTCACATGCAACACATACATGCAACACACACGCTCTTTCACACTCACACAAGCAACACACTTGCAACGCGCTCATATGCAACAGTCCCACAATCACATACAAAACACACACACTCTCACGCTCACACACAAAAGCCTCGGTGCACATCCACACATCAAGCACACTCTCACAGACTCAGACTCATGTGCTCACACACACGCACACTCACACCTACGTGCACACACTTGACACCCACATACTCACACTGCCACGTGCGTTCGACAGTCCCACGCTCCTAGTATGCCTGTGCACACACATTCCCATCCACACTCACTTGCACACTGACGCACACGCACAGTCATGGAACCCACGTGCACGCCACCCACCCCTTGAGCCTTAGCCTGAGGGGCCCCAGCTGCCCGAGCCCACCAAGCCTCCCAGGAAGGGGCCCTCAGCCCCTGGTCTCTGCAGGCCGTCATTTGCCACCCCTGTTAGACAATGATCAAAATCCCGACTGAGTTTGGGTGATCGCTGTCCAGTGACTGCCCAGCGGGCGCTGTGAAAATGCGCGAGCGGGCAGGTTGGCGACACAGGGCTCTGTGGCCACCAGGGGGCGCGCCAGCGAGCGGCCTGCAGCATCTACCGTATTTTGCCGTATATAATGTGCACTTTTGCCCAAATTTTTGAGGGAAAAATAAGGATGAGCATTATACATGGTAATTCCGTACCTGTACAAAGGTTTTTTAACTCTTTTACTTATGCTTACGCGTTAAAAGTGTAACTAGGAAGCAATAACGATATCCGTACGCAAAATAACACCCTCGAATACGATGATAGGTTTTGTTCCTAAATATAAATAAATAAATGAATGAATTTTAAAAATTTAAATGAAAGATTTTTTTTTTCCCTGAAAGGTTTGGGCCCCAAAATGTGAGTGCGCATTATATCCAGCAAAACACGGTAATTGAGAGGGGGGTGTCGTGGCCCCGCCCCAGCGGGCGGTCATTGTCCACGGAGGCAATCCCAGGGACAGTGACCATGCCCTCAGCATAGCAGTGGACAGCACCCTCCTCGCCGCTGTTGAGATAGTCCTTCCGGAAAGAGATGTCCACTGGGTGTCCCCAATGAGTCCATTATGTCTCAGTGCTTGGGCTTAAAATACACCAAAACCCCCACTGGTTTTCAGTTAGGGACATTTCCCCAGCTACCGGAGGTCAGTCCCCACCCACCTGTGTTCACAATCTAAGAGTTCAAAGGACCCGTGGGGACCTAAGCCACCGTCTCCGCAGCCCCAGCCCGGGGGAACTAAAAACCGCCAGCCCCGTTGGGGGCGGGGACGGGGAGTGACTGAGAGACCAGCAGGACAAGCAGGCCGACAACCTCCCAAGTCCCACGTCTGACCTTTCCTTCAATGCCACTGCGACATTTCGGGGAACCGAACCACTGAGGCAGATTTCTGTTTTTGCGAGTGGCTTTCTGCCCAGGTGAAGGCCCCTTTCACACGCCCGGGAAGCCGTGGGCTTCCTTCCCACGCCCCTCTGCGCGGAGGCCTGGCAGGGCAGGGGCGTGACCCCCTCCGCCGCGCAGCCTGGGGGGCTCTGCGCGCTACGCTGCGTGTTAGGGGCCTCGCTGTAAAGCTCTGGAGAGACCCCGTGCCAAGTCAAGAGGACGTGAGGGAGGCCCAGAGCGGAAGCCAGCGCCTGGGGTAGAGAAGGCAGATGTGACGAGTCTCAGAGCCAAGAAGGCTGCCCTGCACCTGGAATCCATTCTTCGAATCACCCACACCTCCGCATGACCCCACCCCGCCCCCGCCTCCAAGTTCTCTACCAGCCATCCAGGCCCGGAGACCTTCCCAATGACCAAGGCTGCTTAGACCAGCCCCGCTTACCAAAGACGGCATGGATGCATCTCTGTTCAAGTATAAAGTACGCATTAAAATTCAATCTGTCTGTATACCTACCTACCCGCCCATCATTTCCCACTCCTTGGCAGGGCATGCCCGATCCTCCCCACCTGCCCCTCTCTGCAGCTGCACACACAGCACCCCTTACCTGGTGTTCTAGCCCCCTGCCTCTCAAATTTTCACACACACACACACACATCACCTGGGGAATCTTGTCAAAAATACAGATTCTGCCTCGGGGGCTCTGGGGCAGGGTTGTGAGCATCTGCATTTTCGGGCTGGTCCAAGGACACCACACACACACACACACACACGTACCAAGTTCTGGCCATGCCCCCAGCTCCTGGCATGGGTCCAGCCGCCGGTTTCCCTGTGCCCCTGCCAGGAGCACCCTGTCTCCGCCTCTCCCCTACTAACAGCCCGGCTAGCGGGACCGACGGCCACAGGCACCAGGCACTGCTGGGCAGGCAGGCAGCGCGCAGCTCGGACTCGGGCCCAGCCGTCGGGGTTCGCTCTGGGGACACGTCCTCAGTAATCACTTGACCCCATCCAGACCCCGGGGAGCCGGGGAGACCCCGCTCAGCAGACAGCATGCAGTCCTCCTTACGCCGAACTTACAAACGATGAAACAGAGACGGAGAGGAGTCGATTAGCATAAGATTGCCCAATTTTTAAGCACCAGGGAAGGGACAGAGACCCCGAACTCGACAAGCCACCCTCAGATCACATCAAAATCGTACCTGGTCTTCAAGACCCAGCTCAGCACCTCATATCCCTCCTGAAGCCTTCCCGGACCCTCCTCGCCTGGCCAAACCTCTCCCTCCTGCTTTTCACATTTGTTTTTCAGGCTGTCTCATCTGCAGACTTTTGCCTGACCTATGAGACTCTGCACAGCCCAAGGGACCCCCTCCGGGCCTGGGCCACCGTCGGGTCCCCTGGGCCTGCCGAGCCCCCTGCGGCGCCCCGAACTGGGCTGCTGCCCGACGAGGATCGGTCAGGTCGCATTCTCTGAATTGATCGACTTCCCCATGGCTGTGCTCCCCATGTTTCCTTGGCTCCTTAATAATCGCTTGTTTCTTTTAAATGCTAAGCTTATATCACTTGAAAGGAAAAGAGGTTTTCCTTTCTCTAAACTTTTTTTTTTTAGTGGGGTGGGCAGCAGGAATCCGAAATAATTCATTTTGGAAAAGCAGGAAACAACGAAAGGAAGTGAAAAGTTCCCTTGGGTGTCTCTGTCCCCAGGATGTCTCAGCCTCGCACCACTGACATTTGGGGCCGGGCCACGCTTTGCTGCCCGCGGCCGTCCTGTGCACTGTGGGGCGATTAGCAGCCTCCCTGGTCTCCACCCACTAGATGCCATTAGCACACTCCACTCCCAGTTGGGACATCCAGAATGTCTCCAGAGTTTGCCACGTGTCCCCTGGGAGGCAGAAATCCACCCTCCCAGTTGAGAATCGGTGCTCCACCCCCCACCCGCATCGAAACACCATTTTGCAGGTTGGCATGTCTTTTTCTAGTATGGAAAAGGAGTTTTCTATACCTTGATCAGAGGAGGTGGGACCAGGGCGCCGCTGGCTTGGGGGTGACAGTGTCAGTGGGGTAGGAGCACGCGACAGCCCAGCAAAGAGCCGGAGGTGTTGGGTGGACAGAGCGAGGCCAGCAGACGCTGGAGGTCCTTCCCCAAGAACCTCCTCTTTGGAAGCCAAAGCAAACCCAGAATGAAACCTTTCCTTCTTCAAAAATATCTTCAGAACCATTTTCCCAAGCCCGGCAGCAAAGTCAGCACCACGACGTTATGTTCCTTGAGTCACACAATTGCCCAATGTCCCACCAGACTTGGCTCAAGGCTGCGAGCAATTTCCACAGAAGTCCTCATCCCCCAGGCCGGCAGAGGTTTGCCCCCAGGAAGGTGGCTCAGAGAATGCGCTGCGCTCAGCGGAGGCAGGTCCGGGAAGCGCGCCACCCCCTGCCCGAGAATCTGGCCCCACGTAGTCCGGTCTCCGGGCCGCCTTGCGGTCAAGGCATCTGAGGTCAATTCCAACATGACTCAAGTTCTGGACTTGCTTCCCCCAAACCCTGTGAAGAAGTTCATTTGCCAGATTCCACGGCAATCCCGCGAACGTCTTTTTCCTCCCACCTTGCCGTGCGGACCTGCAGCTCTTCCACCCTCCTCTCTTCAACCCTCCCCATCGGCCGCTGGCTTCACTGCCCCCAAGAAGGAAGAGTACCCCCTTAGAGGAGGAGGGAGGCTGGAAAGGGTAATCGGGCCAACGACGGGATCTGGAGAAGGGTGGGAAGCCCGGGAACAGTTTCCTGTTAACAATTTTTTTTTTTTTTTTAGACAGAGGGGAAGGGAGGGAGAAAGAGAGGGAGAGAAACATCCATGTGTGGTTGTGTCTCACACACACCCTACTGGGGACTTGGCCCACAACCAAGGTGTAGGCCCTGACTGGGAATCAAACCGGCGACCCTTTGGTTCGTAGGCCGGCGCTCAGTCCACTGAGCCACACCAGCCAGCGCTCCTCTTAATAACTCTTATCCCTTCTCAGGCCTGTATGGGCCTGGGGCGCATCCTTTCAGGAGACAATGTTCACAGACCCGTCCAAGTTTCCTGCTGTTGGCCATCAGTCCTGTGGGCTTTGGCCCCACCCACCTCCATGTTGCCACGCTGGGCTCTTGACGGCCACCTCCCAGAGTTCCGGCACCACATGTCTGCACTCTGTCTTGGCGCCACGCCTAGCCCGGTACTGTTTGACAAACGTGTTTTATAAACTCGGTTTTCCCTCTTCTGTACTCTTCAATGGGTGGCCGGCAGCTCCCAGTGGGAGAAAGCCGGGCACCTCCCTGGATTAGCAACAGTTTTGAAGACAAGTCAGCTGCCCGTGAAGCTCACAGATTCCCTCTCGGCAGAAAATGCCACTCGGGCGTGGCCCGCGCTTCACACACAGTGTCGTGTAAGGGCTCCAGAATCAGTGACTGAACCGTGAACTCGGGAGGGTCGCAGCCCAGCGAAGGGGACAGACGCGCCCCCGCCGATGGCGCGAGGCCGAGCGGCAAACCCTGAATCTAGGTCAGCACTGTCCGGTACGGTGGCCACAAGCCACGGGTGGCTATTGCATCGGAAACAAAATGAAGCAAAATTCACAGCTCAGTTCCTCGGTCATGCTAGCCACATCCCAAGCTCTCGATAGCAACCCGCCGCTGGCGGCGGCCACGGCGGAGAGGCCGCAGTAGAGCTTCGCCATTGCTGGAGAGAGCTGTGCCGGGCCGCTGGCCTGGCAGAGCGGGGCCGGTGGGGGAGGGAGGAGGCAGCAGTTGAGAAGAGCAGCCAGGAATCTGGGAGTCCCTTCGGCCCCTTCCTCCCTTGCACCCACGACATTGACTCGGCCACCGGCCCTCCTTGCTGTCTCCTGAAGGTCTCTTCTTCCTGCCATGGGCCCGTGTTCGACACTTTCCAGGAGCCCTGGCTGTGTCTCAGACCTCAGCCCACCCCAGACCAACATCTCTGGCTTTTTAGGTCCTGGCCGTCACCCCCACGTGTCACCTGCCTCTGCCAAGGATGCTCAGCATCAGATAGGACCTTCTCCCCCACCCGATGTCTTCCAGGTCAAAACAGAATTTACAATAGTTCAGCATCCAATTGCTCCTCGTCTCGACACGGCATTGGCCACCCCTCGGCCACCGCTCCTGCTCCCGCCCCCCGCCCCTCCCCATTATCCTCTCGACCAGAGGGAAACCCAAGGCGGGCCCTCTGCTTTGACACCTGCTGAGTCGTACGCTCAGAGCTCTCCCGGCGCTGCGGGAGGTCTCCTGGGTTCAGACCCTAGGGTGCCCAGGAAGGAGAAGGCATCATGCTGGGGTGTCCCTCTGGGCCCAGTGACCATCAGGATTTTCTTCCACCGAAGCCATTTGTCCCACTGTTGTCCACTGACCGAGCCCTGGCAATGGGCGGGAGGGAGGCGGTGTCAACGACGTTCGCTTTCCTTCCGTGTTGAATTTTCCGGTCGGTGGCCGGGCAGCCCCAGCTGGCCTCAGACCCTCCCCCGCTGCCCCCGGCCTTGCGGACTCAGGGCCAGTATGGGATGGGACCCCTTATCAAAGGCACTCAGGTCAGCTGGAGGGGGCCGCGCCAAGAGACGGGGTGTCCTGGCGCCATCACACACGCTGACGTTCCCTCGCTTTCTTTTTCCAGGAAGTTGCTCTCTGGCTTAGAGGAAGAGGGCTTACTTTTTTAAGGTTTGGGTGTTTATTTGTTTACCCTCAAGGCCCACAGCCAGGCATAGAGATGGGGCTTTCCGGAGATAAGGAGGGGTTTCTTTTCCCTGCGCAGGAATGAGGCCTGACTTGGGACAAAACAGGGAAGGAACGAGGGGGCTGGACTCCCCTCCACATGCTAAAACATCTCCATCTTCTCCTGGGGCGACTCATGGCCGGGAATGGCTCACCTGGAGCAGAGAGTGGACGCAGTAGAAGTTCCCACCCAGACCCTGCAAACGGGGGGACCGCGTGGGGGCGGGCGGCGGGCAGCGGGCCTCCGGGGGCACCTGGCCAGCCAGCCTGGCCTCCACAGCTCTGAGCCCGGCCTCATGCAAACAAAGATTTCCTTCACCGGGCACTGTCCTTAGGTCACCTCCCAGCTGCGGGCCTCGGCGGCGCGCTGGCCGCTGCTTTCAGAACCACGTGAGAAAGAAGGGCCGTGACAGCCCGGGCTGCCCTGTGAGCCTGCTCTGCAGGTGGCCTGGCCCCCGGCCACTGCCCTACGGCTGAGACAGCCTCAGGGTGCTGACGGCTCCCAAGACGGGGAGGGAAGAACCCAGGGTCCCAGGGCCTGCACCCCACCACCCCATCCTCTCACAAACCAGTGTCTTTGGTTTTCTGGGGCCCGGATGTCACCCCAGCGCTTCGTGGCCATCCCCAGAGGAAGCTCAACAAAAAGAGAGACCTTTGTCCCATGCCCGCTGGCTTCTAGGTCAAGAATATCATTCAGCTTGGCATCCAATCAGCCCTACTGCCCATTCCAGCCCGGATGGCTCTAGCTGAGATGGCCAGCGTCCCTCAACGCCCCGCCGGTCCGCCTTCATCGTGCGCGAGTGTGGGGACTGACCGCCAACAGTGACCATGGCCTCTTCGTCTCCAGCTCTGCCATCGCCCCCTTAGAGACAGGGGCTTTCCAGACTCTGTCCTTGGCGGTCAGCCCCACTCCCCGAGATACCCTCTCTGCCCGTCATTTCCTACACAATGGCTCTGGCGGGCAGCTCCCCGGCGTTCGTCCCCACCGCGGCCTGATTGGGAGCTCCAGGGCTGTGCTCCCCAAAGCAGCAGCCATGGGCCAGTGGGGCTGGTTAGATTCGTTAAACTAAACAAAATGGAGACATTCTCAGACCCTCCCAGGCAGCTCAGTGAAGAGAACATTCCCTCTCGGCAGAAAGCTCTGTCGGACAGCTCTGGGATGGACCCAGGTTCCCCTAACCATCTTTTGAACGTCTCTCCACGCTGTCATAGACCCTTGGACCCCAGTTGGCTGTCTTCCTCCCCAGCACCCACAGTACCTGCTCCCCCTGAAGCGTACGGCACGTGAAAGTCAGTGCCACACACACGGGCCGCGGCCTCTTACACACCTGTCACCTCTGACCCGTCCCCAGCCCCCACCAAAGGCCTTCTCTCCGATCCACCCCCGCTGCCTCGTCACCCCTTCCTTCTCAGCTCCTCCCTGGTCTCCTGGCCTCTCACCTGTGCTCACCAGAGGCGGCTTTCAAAACTGCAGATCTGAGCTCCACCCTTGGCTTAAAATGAACTCTGTGGAAATGAAGGGATGTCTAAACCCCGAGCTTCTCCTTCTGGCCTCACCTCTGGCCCCGCTCTCTCCCCCCGTCCCCTACACATGTCCTCCAGCCATCTGGAGCCACTGGAAGTCCCCAGGTCATGTGGTCGGGTCCTCTGTCTCTGTGTCCCGCCACTTCCTACACTGACATGTCCTTCAGACCCCAGCCCAAGGCCACCTGCTCCGGGAAGTCCCCTCCCCGGCGTCCAGCACTGGCTGGTCTGTGACACTTGGCTTCCTCGTCTTGCCAGCCCCCTCACGGACCAGGATCCCCTCGTAAACACAGGCCAGGTCTCATTGTGCGCCGTCTCCAGTGCCCGGCGTCTGGTTTTCGACCCTGGTTGGCCCGCACGCCCGTCCCTCCAAGGTTCCCAAGGAGCAGAAACGTCGCACGAGGCGACTCTGGGATCCCACACATTTCGCTTCGGCCTCCAGCCTGCACATGTAAACCTCTCCCTAAATGGGATGGGGAGCGGGCAGAGGGACGCAGGGCGCACTGTTAGGTGTCACAGGAACACGGAATGCTGGCGCGGCCATCGACCCGTCTCCTCCTCAGATCCCCTCTCCTCTGCACTCAGAAAACCCAACGCTTCACGAAGAGGCTCCACCCACTGCCTCCATTAGCCAAGGTTGCAAACACCCCCACATCCTGGAGAGACAGTCTAATTAAACAAACTCGGGTGCCCGCCGAAGACAAAGGGAAGCTGAAAACCAGGCGGGTCCGTGTGGCAAACTCAAAGGCCTTTTGCTATTGTCCGTGGCTGATGCAGCATAGGGGTGGGGGGTGGGGATTGCTGCAAACCAGGCCGTGCACTTCAATAAAGAAGTAAATGATGCCGGGGGAGGGGCGGGGCGGGGGCCACTGCCAGCAGCACGCACTCGTGGCCTCTGTAAACAGATGACTGTTTACTGACACGGAGAGGCCATGAGCGAAAGGCAGGCTGCAAACCCGCGCCCGTCGCTACCTGTCCGCACACGCACGCCCCAACGCAGACAGCTGGAGGCCGCCCACCCGACTGCGAAGGGCAGGTGTGATCTCTGGGCGATGAAAAGTCGGTGTTTGCCGAGAGCTCATTTTGGCTGCTCTGGGTTTTGGGCCTGTAACCGTCACATATTTCTGCCCATTAAACCCACATTATTTTCCACTTAGAAAAATGACAAATCAGCCCCACCCTGGGGCTAAGGGAGCATCTTGTTTATTCCAGGGAATCCGACTCGGGCAGCGTGGGGGAGGGGCTTTGGGGCTCCGAGGCAAACTCCTGGCTCACACAGGACCGTGTGGAACACAGACTGGCCCGGGGCTGATGCCCACGTCCTTTCACGAGTGTTTACTGTGTGCGCCACGTACCAGGGAGGGGCGGGTTCGGGGACACGGTGCAAGGGGAGTAGCCCACACTCAGGACAGGCACCCTGGATTGCTGTGCGCAGGGGCTGGGCCGGGGACAGACACCTGCCTGCATAGAATCAGGCCGGCTGGAGGGGACGTGGCCTCTAGAAGCAGGGGCGTTCCTTCTGTCCCTGGCACAGCACTCAGCAGTGGCACCTGCTGCTGCTGGAAGCTGCCTGCTGCCCTGAGACGGGCCGTGGAGTCAAGCCCTTGCGCCCGACATCAGGAATTCTGCAGAACTGCCATGTGAGTTAACGGCCCTGGGCCACCACACCGTCTATGAGAAATTCCTTCTAACAGACCCTTCGGCCACAAGGAAGCACCGCCAAGGGGGCGGGCTCTGGGCACACTGCTTTTTCACGTCCACTGTAACGACCCTCAATTTTTCAAGTGAGCAAAGGGGTGAAGAGTGAAGGAGCCCCTCCCCCCGGCCCCATGATGGGGGCGCGGCTAGAGCTCGGGCTGGACCTAGGGATGTCAGACACTTCACCTCGAGGGGTTCCAGAAAGATGGCGGGTAGGACAGGCTCGCCAGCCGACCTGCGGGCCCGCAGCGTCCTGCAGCCGGGCGCCTGGTTGCTGAGCCTGCTTGGTTCCACCTGCAACAAGCAGCTGCACGTGAGGCTCTGAGGCGCGTGTCACCAGCTGGGCCCCCGTGCTCGTTCGCTCGTTCGCTCGTTCGTTCATTCAGAGGATTGCAGAGTGCCCCCTCTCTGCCAGGCGCTGTGATCTCTCTAGGGACGCCAGCCCGCCGGCATCTTAAAAGCCATCACTGGAGTTTCATTTCTTTGGACGGAGGCACAGCATCACCGAGGATACAATATGCCCTCCCCCCCACCGAAATGTAAGGGGTGCGGGCAGCGTGGCCGTTGAGCGTGCATTTTTAGGGCACTCACTCGCTGCTTCTAAACGGGACAGAAACGGGGGCAGGCATGGGACTCCAGCCCATCCCCCCGCTGCCCGGCCCGGCCCCGCCCCGCCCCTCCACAGGTGCCTCCTCAGAAGCTCTTCACCCCGGACTCATAACTACACCTTCATGGGGGAGGGGCACCCTGCTGCCTGAAGAGCTAAAGCCCCACAGCCACCTCCAGCCCACCCTGCTCCAGCCATCTCTCGCCAGCCCCCACTTAGCTGTTCACAAGGAGAAACGGCCCAAGGGTTTCCGAGCATGTCCCGGTCCCCAACCCCGAAAAGCAGCCCCAGAAATGCACAGGGTCGAGGGGCAGAGCCAGGCCAGCCCGACGGCACCCGCCTGCGAATCCACGGGGGCTGACGGCTCTTCCAGGTAAGGTCCTTTTCTCTCCCCAGGACAGAGGGTGGCCAGGAACCGGGGGGCTCTGATGGGACAGGGGTGCAACCCACGGAAAGAGCCTGGGGCCTTCCCCCAAGGGTGGCTTTACTGACAGCGATGCTGGACCCTGCCCCACCCCGCCCCCACCGCCCCGCCTGTCTGCCTCGTTCCCGTGCTCCCTGCCCGCAGCCTCCTGCTCCACTCTGCCTCGTTTCAAGGAAAATTCCTCCAGGAGCCAGGCTGATGGGCAGACACCGAGGCCCCGCTGGCTCCCAGCCGTCCGCACAGGCATCCTGGACATGGCAGGACGCCCCAGTTGGGCTGTGCCAGTCCTGTCCAGAGTTGAGAAGGGGTTGGCTCCAGGGGCCTGCAGGACAGTCCAGGAACAGCCCCAATGGGCAACGGGGGCCCCCGGCACCCCTGCCCACATTTACATGGCTTGGAGCCCAGCTCCGGAAAGCAAGCGCGGGCAGAGACGAGGGCCGGCACGGGAGGCCAGGAGCCGCTCCTCTCCCCAACCCCACGGGCCTCCCAGTTGCAACTGTGACGAGGGCCCAGAACTAAAGACGTCCCAAAAGAGCTCAAGAGCCCCCACGGCTACTCACACCACTGAGCCCGTCCCCGAGGGGCAGGGAGGTAAGGGTCCGAGGACACAAGCTGCATCACCGAAGTCTCGCTGCGGGCTTGGGGAGGAGAGAAAGGCCCGGGTGCCTGGCTCGGGCACATCCGTGGGTCCAACATGCAGAACTGGCGCTGGCAGACCAAGGACCCTGGGAGAGACCCTGGCGGGCCTCTGAGAGTCCCAGCGCTGGGGCCCACCCCCAAGGGATGGAAGGAAGCACCCTGTACAGGCTTCGACCGGCCTGGTCTGCATCGATGTCCTCGCACTGTGTGAGGGACCCGGGAGGTACCTCGTCTCATTTGGCTTTTAGGGGACGCAGATCTCAACAGGGAAAAACGGGGGGGAAAGGAAATAAACAACCCCCGGCCCACACGGTCGTCACACCACCAAAACGAATCGCGGCGGGAGGCCATCGGCCTCAAACCTCCCTGGGCTCTCCGGGCGGGGAGGCGAGGCCCCTTGCAAAACTGCCGCTTCTCTTCCCGGTGGACTGGCAGGCAGAGCCGCCTGGGGCCCTCGGGAGAGCCGGGGACCCGGAACCTCTCCAGACGTCTTTTCTTTAGCAAGTTGTCATCCCCACCCCTTCCCAAAGGCCCTGAAGCCCCAGCAGCCCCCAGCTCTAGGGACAGGCCCCGCTGAAGATGAGAGTGCCATGACAAGCGCCTATCCAGGGAGGACGCCCGGCAGCACCACGTCTACGAAATTCTTTTCATCTTTGTTTTGATGGGTGAAGCTCAATGCCAGAATATTTGGCTTCTGAGTCACGCTAATTACAGCTGGGGTGGCCGAGGGAGGGCAAGCGGCACCAGGAAGAACAACAGAGAGGAGCATTTTCCGAAAAATTCTGCTGTGCTGGTTCCCTGGATCGGGGAGCTTCCGTCCCGGGAAGGAGGCGCCCGGGCCCTCCCCGGGGCCACGTCAGCTTCCTCGGCTCCCCCCGGGAGGTGTCCCTCGCGGTCTGGCTGCACCTGCACCTGACCACGCGGGCACCAGCGTCCTCTGGCTGGCGGAGCCCGCCCAAGACCTCCTGCGCCGAGTTTCTCTGTCTCCCTGGCCGCTGGTTACTAGGAGCCCTTTCCTTGGCATCGCGAGAGGCTCGAGGCGGGAGCAGGAGGAAAGCGAGCAAGGGGAGAGGGCGAGGGTCCCTGGGGCGCAGAACCTGGCTGTCCTCCCTGCGCCGGCCCTCTCTCTGTGGGCAGCGGGGGGCAGACATTGGGAAGCGAGGAGCTTGGGCTCCCAGCCTCAGCTTGGCCAGCTGCGCACCCTTGAGCGAATCCCATCCCTTTTCTGGACGCAGAGATGCGAGTCTGAGTCCCTGGTCCTCGTCCACTGCCTCTGGGCAAGACACGAGCCTCTCCTGAGCCTCTCCGGGCTGAAAGTGCCATTGCTGGAATTGTTGAGAATGGCCGTTTGCTCTGGGCCTGCTCGTGCAGGTAACGAACGTTCTCAGACCCACAGCTGCCGTTATTTTGTTGCCATGGTGGTCATGGGGGTCATCCACTCGGCTCTCGGGCTGGGAGGGAGAGTGGGGAGGAGGGCGGGGAGCGGACAAGTCGACCCCGCCCCCCACCTCCCCTCCACCTGCATTTTCTCCCTCCTCTGCCGTGGGCAGGGACACTGAGCAGGCTTTGGAAGAAGGAACTTCCTGGCCACAGCAGGCCTCTCCCTGCGGCACACACAACAGTCAAGTGCATCTGTCCGTGGCCTTGCCCGTGGGCTGGCTATGCGCTCCCCGGCAGCTTCTGAGGCCCTCACACCCTCCCCCAGGGACCTAGGACCTGGCTAGCAGTGGAGAAAATTCAGTTTCTCAGGACACTCCTCATTTTCAGCACTCCAAGTGTGCCCAACTGGCTGCATTCTCAGAAACCAAGTGACAGCAGACACAGGAAGGAGTCCCTGAGAGGCGGCTCCCTCCCCCATCCAGTGGGTCAGGAGGGCGGTGGGTGCCCACGGCATACGGGGGTCCATGGAAGACACAGGGACTGCCCAGGAATCTGCACGGTGGGGCCTGGGGAAACAGTGCGGGTGCCCAGGACAGGTGGAGAGCACACCTGCACGTGTGGGATACCCTGGAAGAGCTGGGTGGTGCGTGGGAGGGCGACACACAGAGGCATGTGCCGTCCGGAGACTTGAGGGCAGCTCAGCGACTCAACCCCAGACCAGGGGCCACTCTCAGAGACGTGGAGACAGTCCAGGAGGGTCCCCAGGAACTGGACATTATTGCCCCCTCTCCTGGCCAGAACCCTCCAGAAACACCAAGCACTTCCTGTCCTGTGTGGGGTCCCAGCTGGCCACAGGCAAGGCTGAACAAACCTGGCCGCCAAATGGTCCCAGTGGCACTGGGGTGGGGGCTCCCCACAGGTGCAGAGGAGACTTGGGTACCACTCCTTTTCCTTTCACACCCTCAGAAAAGCGCCAGACAAGGGTGAAGCTAGATAAACACCCCACAAAACACGGGGAGAGAAGTTCCCTCGTTCCTGACCGCATGCGTCTGCCACAGAGCCCCTGTCCCAAGTCACAGAGGGAGCTGGAGGCCGGCCCCAACTCTTACTGCGGAACGGAGTGTCGAGAACGGGCACCAAGCCCTTCCTGCTGTTCCCAGTCTTTCTGCCCCTTTGCCACAGTGCCACCAGGGCCCCTCCCACTGGGCTCCTTGCCCGCACGGCAGCTAAGGTGTCTGCTCTGCTCTGGTGCCGAGGCTGAAGCCACAAGAAGGAGTCGGGCAGCACTGGGTCCCGCCCGGCTGTGTCCCCACCCGGCCACCTACCTCCAGCCGGCGTCCTCCCCTCGGCCTCCGGGCTCTCCCAGCACCGCCTCCTACAGCATCTCCAAGTGGCAGCGGCGGAGCCACCCCCGGGCCAGGTCGGGGAGGAACAGACTTGTCGAGGGAGAGAGCCGGGAAGAAGGAAAAAGCCCTCGGGGGAGAAGGCACAGAAAGGGGGAGACCCGAGCAGGCAGCAGCGAGTCCCGTCCCGGCACCTCGGTCTCCTCTGCTCCAAGTTCTCTCTCTCTGGCCAGAAGCGGAAACGGGGTTTCTCGAAAGTAAAGGAAGAGCCGAAGAAAGTGGGACAGACGCGTAAGGAGCAAAGCCCAGCCAGATGTGAGCGGCCGAGGAGCCTCCGATACTCCCAGTGCGTTTTATCCAAACAGCAGCCGCCAAGCATTAACTATGTGTGTGCCCGCAGGGAGGGAAAGCCACGCCGCCCTCCTCCCGGACCCTGCCCGGGGGAGCCAGCCCGTGCTGGGACTGGGGTGGTCACTCCGAGTGTCTGGAAGTCTGCCCGGGCGCGGGGGCGGCTGGGAGCCCCAAGTTGCCTGGTGGCAGGGGTTTGGGATTCAAGGAGCTCGGGGGCATCTGTAGCCAAGCTAGGATGGGTCAAGTCCCCAGGCAGTGGCTGACCTGAGACACGCCTTTGATCAGGGCTGCGACCTGGGGTCCAGGGACCACAGGCAGGTTTGGGGAAATCTGTAAACTCCCAGAGCAGAGGGCAAAATTGCACGTGCGCACGTGTCCCTGCACGTGTGCCTGTGAGACAGTGACGGCCTGTTGCTTTGGTCGGACCCAAAGGTTGGGAACCCCTAGCTGAGGGAGCAGATTTCCCAGGGCTCCGTGTGAGCGGGGGCGGGGCCAGGAAGCGCTCCAGCGTTTCTCAGTCTCGCTCCTTGAGAGGAGCGTCGGACATTTTGTCCATCTTATACATAAGCTCTTTTTCAGCAAGACCTTTGGCCCCACCTCCCAGCCCGAGAGCTACCCCAAGGTTTCGGGGAACTGCGCTGCCCCCCACCCCCCCGCAGTGGGCTGGTCTCCATCCCCGAACTCTGAGCCAGACCGCCTTGTTCTGGCATCTTATCATGTCACGAGAAGAGAGAGGATCTGGCCGGAGGAGGAAAGCTCTGCGGTGATAACAGTTTTCTGTCTTTTCTGCTTCTTTCTAAACCCGTGCTCCCCCGCCCTCTCCCGCCTCCTCTGATGTCACGCCTGCCCTCTCCCGCCTCCTCTGATGTCACACCTGCCCTTTGCGTTCCCTCTTCCCTCCACTCAGCCTCTCCCTCTGGCTACACCTGGGCAGGGGACAGAGCACCTGGGAGGCTGCTTTGGGAAGCTTGGGGCAAAGCAGAGCCTGCAGCTCCCTGACCCCTGCCCTGCAATGCCCTTCCCACCTCTGCCCCCTGCAGGATATCTAAAGGGCGGGGGTGGGGGGGTGGGGGGAGCAGGTGCATGCCTGACATCCACCAGGCCCCCCTTCTTGCCAGGGCAGGCTGAGAACACGGGGGTGGGAGAAGAGGAGGGTTCTGGGCGGCGGAGCCAGTAAAAGCCCAGTGGCCGCTCCGCAGAGACCTAGCGGCCTTCCCCTGCTCGGGGCAGCAAAGGGAGAAATGCTCCCATCCTGAGTGGCCTGGTGAATTTCACGGACTCTCTGGCAAGACCAAGAAACCCTGAGCCCATCAGGGACGCTAATTTAGCTGGCGTTAGATGACTCGAGACTTGCTCACGGTCTCTGGCATGTGTCTGAGGTTTGGCCGAACTTATGTCGCCGGCTGATTATCGACACAGGAAAACCCAGAGATAAGCCCATCTTCGTCCCGTGTGACATGAGGAATTTTTCCGTCAACAAGACCCAGGCCCAGCACAGGGACTGACCTTTCCCCAGTATTCTGTCCTCAAGTAGCCTTTGTGGCAGGAAGACCAGGGGACAGGCACCACAAGAGACGCGGGGCCTGTGTCCGCGGTGTTTGAGGGTCCTCCGTCAGACGCTTGCATGTCCTGCGCTGGGATCGGGGAAGGCTGCTTTCACAGCCTGAGTCACCTCGGTGTGTTGAATTTGTTTGTGCCAAGTTTAGGGGGAAAGTAGGTTGTCAGAGCTTTTTATATTTGGGGGACTTGGAGGCAAGGGTGTCCAACCTTTTGGCATCTCTAGGCCGCATTGGAAGAAAAAGAGTTGTCCTGGGCCACCCGTTAAATACACTGAGACACGTAATCACACACACACACACAATCTCATAAAGTTTTAAGTAAATTTACGATTCTGTGTTGGGCCACTTTCACAGCCATGCTGGGCTGTGTGAGGCCTGTGGGCTGCGGGTGGGACACCTGAGGAGAGGATTATGAAACTGTAAACGCTCACGCTGTTGATGAGGGGTTGACGGAGCACACACAAAGCGCCAGCATGTTTGCTGTAATTATCGTCACTGTAAGTGTGGTCCTCTTCCCTCCCTCCACTTGAGCTGAGCCCCCACATGTCCCGAGAGATTAGAAAAGGGATTACTCATTTTTCTTGAGGCAGGACCTGGGGGTGGGTATTAAGTGTAGCAGTAGGAGCCAGGGTTTCCCAGGGTATTCGTGTGAGACAGGAGGCTCAGGCGTGGGAAGCTTGAAAGAACAGCGCGTGGGGTCCGAGGACAGCTCGGGTAGCGCCATCTTGGCCCCCGTCGCAGGCCAAAAGGCAAATGGGCCAAGGGTCACGAGGTCAGGCTTCCAAAGAATGCAAGTCTTCCTTCAATAAGGGAAATAAAATATGTCACCCAAACACGGAGCTGGCCAGGTCCCTAATGCTCTTTGTCATCAACTTCATTTGCTGCTTTAAAATGGTGAGCAGGAAAGATGGGAAATTTTGCAAGCCAGAAGCCGCCTTGGAGACGGCTCGTGTCTCTTCCATGCCTGGCCATAGCGCCACCAAGCGTCCAGGGTGAATGTCGTCGGTTCAGCAAATGCCTTCCCCTTGGATAGAGCCCTGACCAGCAGTAGGACAGGAGTCGTGGCAAAAAAAAACACCCAAAACAAACAAACAACAGCGGTAACACATCGGAACCTGAAGCCAGCGCAGTGCCTCGGGGAGGTTTCATCAGCCTCGAGTGGGTCAGAGGCCAGGGCTGGCCAGAACGATGAAGTCCTCACCCCCCAAGGGCTCTCTCTTGGGCTCCCAAAGAGCTGCAGGCCACACCTGCCCAGGAATTCCCTGGGAGCTCACGCCTCCTACACCAGAGATCTGGGCTCTTCCCCAGAGCCTTCCTGAATATTCCCAAGGAAAGAGCCGCTGGGGGGACATAAAGGCCCGAGCCCCAAGGGGGAAAAACGTTCCCGGGATCTCAGAGAGAGCACGCCCTGTGCCCGCCCCACTCTAGAGGTTTGCCAGTTCCTTCTCTCTCCCTGGGCATGTCTATTATCTCATCATTTAAGAAAACCATGTGACCTTGGTCCAAGTCTCTGAGACGCTCGGTTCCAGATAAGTACAGCCCATCATTAGCCACCCTGTGATTTTTCCCACCGTGACCCCAGCGGCCTGCCTCTCCCAGCTATTTTGGGCCGGGCTGCCCAGTCGTCCCACAGGGCAGAGGCCGGCATGGCAAACTTCTGAATTCCTTTCTGAAGGGTAGCCGCGGGCAGGCTCAGAGGGCGCGGGTCCCACCACCAAGGGGTGGGGGTGGG
Organism: Mormoops blainvillei; assembly: GCA_004026545.1. Taxonomy (NCBI): domain Eukaryota; kingdom Metazoa; phylum Chordata; class Mammalia; order Chiroptera; family Mormoopidae; genus Mormoops; species Mormoops blainvillei. The sequence goes on from PVJD01006889.1 coordinate 25,451, forward strand.
GCAGCCTCGGCGGCGCTGCGGAGAAGGAGCTGGGATGGAAACTTGGCAGCCAGACCCAGCCTCCTTGGCTGCCGGCCCACACTCGCTGCTCCTGGAGAGCGGTGCCCGTGGTCTCGAAGGTTCAGGTTCCGGGCAGGTGGGGATTGGCACAGGCTCTTCCCCTGCGTCCTGCTCCCCGCACCTCCAGAAGACCCCCGTCTAAGCGGCACAAGCCTTTCCGAGGATGTCCCCGCTGCGCGCCGGATGCAAAGACGGGCAGCCATGGGTGAGAAACCACGCTTGCAGCTTCCCTTTTACGGCTGATGTGCTTCCCGACCCTAATCAAGCCGCACGGCGCCGCATGCCTCAGTTTCCCCATCTCTCAACGTTTCTGTCCCTATTTGGGGAATTCCTTTCGCGGACTGGCAGTTAGACAGAGATAGGCAGACGCAGACCGGTTGGGCAAGGTTTTACTTGATAAATAAAATGGGAGCGCCCCCAGGTGGGCGGCGCGATTCTAAGCACTCGACCGTGCGATGAATGAGTCAAGGAGTAAACAGATGAATGAATTAATTCAAGCAATTTTGGTCTTTTGTGCAAAGCCACAAACAAGAGAGAATTTCTGGGAGAAGGGCCTGGCGAGGACTCCCAGGCTCGGAGAATGAAAGTCCCAGGGAAATCCACGCGTCCGTGACCGCTGAGTCATTGTTGACAGGCAGGAGCACGATTTCGCAGCACTGCGTGACCGGAAGTCCGCTCCTCACTGGAAGGTGCAACATCCTTGGCCACGGACCCCTTTCTTCCAGGACTTTATCCTACAGATACACTCATAATTGTGTTCAAATGATACGCTCAGGGATGTGTCCTGAGGCATCGCTGTCACGTGGAAGGGTGGCAGATACCCTGCAAGGTCAACGCAGAGCCTGGGAAATCAAGTGGCAGTCCCTCCATGCAGTGGGACGCTACATCGCTCTTTGGAGAACGACGAAGCCGCCTATAAAACAAGAGGGAACAAGCTATATTGTGAGGTGAAATATTATACACATTATTGAAAAACATGTTCTAAAAAAAGACCTAAGTAAATGGAAAGGCAAATTATGTTCTTGGGTAGAAGAGTCAATATCATAAGAACCTCAGCTCTCTCCCAACCTCTCTACAGATTCAAAGCACTTCCATTCAAAACCCCAAAAGGCTGGGGTGGGCGGGATGTCATGGGGTGGGAGGGGGGGATTGTCCTGCAGCCTATGAAAGTTTATTATAAAGAGGTGCTAATGAAGATGGTGGCATTGCAGCAGGTATGAAATATTATACCAAGACAACATAATCAGAAGCCCCCAAACGGAGGCACATGTCTGGAAACAAGCTATTATTAAACTGGTATTGCACACGTATCAGTGGGGAAGGGATGGGTTAGTCTCTAAAAACAGCACTGAGATGTTTGGTGTGTGCAGAAGAAGAAATATGTATGACCAAAAAATGTAAGAAAGATATACACTGCTCAGTAATGAGGCAATGAGAAGACACTTAGGCCCTCAGGTTGGTAAAATTAATACACCTGATAGTATCTGTGGGGCAACCGAATCTCTCATCCACTGCATACAGTTTTATTTCATTTTTGTAAAAGCTGTTAGAGGTATATACGTTGTTTAGGGATACATACCCCTTTGCTAAAATTCAGAAATAAAGCACGAGAATGATTAACATGGCATTCAGGACTGTGGTTACCTCTTGGGGTAAAAGGGAGTTGGGAGCCAGGAGGAGCACCTGGAGAGCTTTTGGGGTCCAAGGATTGATGTTTTGTTTTTTTTAAGCTGGAAAGCATACAAAGGTATAGGTATCTTAGTAAATGAAACTTTGAATAATTGAAAATAATGACTGAATATATGGTATATGGTCGGGATGTGGTTCAGCATGATGGGAAACGTAAACGAATCCAAAAAGGGTTTGTCCTCCTCAACCCACCCACCCCCTGCAAAGTGCAGAACTGTGTGCTCAGCATATTTCCATTGGGTTTTTAAAAAGGAAATTTAATATATATGTTTACGATTTGTGTGTCACAAAATATTTGTAAGCATAACCATTAGACTAGTAATAGTGCTTGCCTCTGGGGAGGGAAAGCCGAATGGGGAGGTGGGGAGGGAGGGTTGTTTCTGACTATGCGTCATTTCTACAATTTGAAATTTTTTGTGCATCTGCTTCTTTAACAAAAGGCTCCTGAGAGACCCAGAGATGTCTGCACATACAACCTGAGGGCTCTTGTGTGAGGCCCACTGCTACCAGGTTCCCAGGATTTATTTATTTACTTACTTACTTTTAAGATTTTATTTATTTCTTTTTAGAGAGAGGAGAAGGGAAGGGAGAAGGGAAGAAAGGGAGAGAAACATCAGTGTGTAGTTGCCTCTCAAGCGCCTCCAACTGGGGACCTGGCCGGCAACCCAGGCATGTGCTCTGACTGGGAATTGAACCCTCAACCTTTTGGTTCTCAGGCTGGAGCTCAATCCACTGAACCACACCAGCCAGGGCCAGACATAGGAGCATCGTGGCAGGACTTGGGGGTTGAGAGGTAGAAATGCCATTTACCATATTCCATTAAAAATAACTCGGGGGCTGGAGAAACAGCATGAATCAGAGGTCCTTTATTTGGAAAGGGCTTTGTTGATTGCAAGTCAGAGGATCCCCCGCCCAGGCCGCTCCAGTGGGCAGGCCTGTGCCCTGATCTTGGCTTCGGAAACCGATCGATATTCCGGCAAGAGCGCTTGCAAGAGCCAAGGCGGGCGCGGGGTTGGGGGGTGGGGGGGGATCTCTGAGAATGAGGGTGGTAGAAAGGGGCCCAGGCAAGGGGTCCTACAATTTCAGCTGGAGGAATGTTAACCTCCCTCCCCGGTAGCCTTCACCTCCACCCCTGCTCCCAGTTCTGCTCAGCTGACGTTCCCGATCAACCCGGGAGAAGCGGGCCTGCGCGTAGGCAGCGCGTAAATCCGCTCCGCCTGTCCAGGACTCACTCGCTGAGCAAGAAAAACTACAACTCCCAGCAGCCCCTCCCGCACCCGGTGCGCCGCCGCAGAGCAGAGGCTGCCGGGAGCGTGTTGCCGGGAGGCGCGGCGAGCGCGCCGGGCGGAAGTCAGCGGCTGCTCGGACCCAGCCCTGTCCGCTGCGAGGCCCCCGCGGTCCGCGGGCCCCGGAGCCAGCCCGCACCGGGTGAGTGACGGCCGCGCCCGCCTGCCGCCTCCCTGCGACCCTGCCGCGCCCCGTTCGCGTACGCTCCCTCCCTGTGCGACCGACGGGGCCCCAGACCCGCAGGTCGGCTCTCCCCTCTGACTGCCGCGGGCCGCCCCGCTCCGACTCGGAGGAACTGCCCCCTTCTTGCGACCTGTGGCGGACACCACCCCCGTCTGACTTGGGGACTCCCGCGCCCTCTGACCCTGATGGCCTCGTGTGGGACACCTAACCCTGAGGACAGCTCTCTCGGGCCTCTCTGATTTCAGTACCCCTCCTCTGACCTGCGCGGGGTGGGGGCCCCTCCCGCCCCGTTAGGCTTCCCGCCCGTATCTGATCGGCACTTTGCCACACCTGCAGCAGCCCGGTCTTCCTCTCCTTTCCCTTCGCACGGCCCACTCTCCTTCCTTTTGCACCCAAACTAGTCCCCTTCCCCCCTGTCTGTTCGGGCACCTTTCATCCCTGGGGACCAGCACCTTCTTGCTCACCTGGCTCCGTGGTGCCTTTCTCTCGTCCTCGGTGTCCCTAGGCTTGGCGAGCCCCTGGCACCTGCGGTCACTCTCTTTTCTCCCAAGCGCTCTGGGTCCTCCAGGAGAGCAGTGTCCCTTCTACCACGTTTTCAGCAAAGCCTGCGTTTGGGAACGCGCCTGCTGGTGTGGCCCTGGTCTCGCTGGCTCTTTGGGATTAGGGCCAACCTGGACTGGAGCACAGTCACACAGCACGGCGCGTGGAAAGGGGGCGGCACTGCCGCCCCTCTGGAGCGGAGGGCTCTCTGCAGCCTCTACTTTCACTCCCCCAGGAGATTTCCTGGGGCTGGGCTGCAGACCCCCCGCCAGCTCCCGGCCCCCAGCCCCCAGCCCCACCCCAGGGGCCTCTCAAGGAAGGAGAAGCCCAGGCCCAGCCTGAGGACAAGGCAGGGCTTCTTCCAGAGCAGCCGGTGGCCTCCCGGGGCCCCTCCCTACTGGCCTCAATGAGCCTTCTATTCAGGCCCTGCCTGCCCTGCCGGAAGGCAGGATAGCAGGCCAGCCTGCTCCCCTCCCGACTTCCTAGAGTCCCGTCCTGCCAGCCCAGTGCCCGGCCAGCGCAGCGCGTCCCCTGGGGGAGTGCGAGGTGAGGCGGGGCTGGTTCAGGCACTGTCAGAGCCCCCACGGTGGCCTGTGGACAGCAGCCCCGTCTTCCCACTCCTGCCCTTGTCCTCCAAATCAGCCTGACCCCACAGGCAGTGTTCTTTCCGTCACAGGGTGGTGTAGGAAAACGTATTCCGAGTGTACACGTACCCCTTTGTGTCCCCGAGTGACCCCTACCCCAGGTGTAAACCTCATCATTTGATGCCTTCCGTGCACTACAAGTCTCCTTTCTTCCCCCTAAAGCTGTGCCCCAAATATACAGTAGTTCACGCCCTGTTTTTATAGCAGCATAGTTAATGCGTGGGTTTAAGCCGTTGGCACTGGAGGGCGTGTGTGACTGCCAGCCCAGCTGGACGCCTAGTCCGCCAGGTCTCCGAGCCCCAGAGGCGTGGGAAGAGCCTTGGCTGCGGTGGGAGCAGGTCTTGCTCTGGGGGTGTGTCTGCCCTCACTCACTAGAGGTGGCATTTGGGGCCAGCGTGCGCGTTCCCACAGACGCCCTTGGCCCCTCCCTCTGAGTCTCAGGACCCCCCAGTCAGCAGCGTGGCAGCCGTTGCAGCAACTGTGTGGGGTGGGCTGTGAACACTGTAGTTTTCTCTTTCAAAACCAGAATATCTCAGATCTGGAACGTGGCACAGGGCCCTAAAACGGGTCAGGTTCCGGCAAGGGAGGCACGGCCCAGTCACGCAGACTTTTGTGGGGTGGTGTCCGGGACACGGGGGGAAAGACGTGATTATTATTTTCCCTTCATTAACACTCCGAACTGTGGGAATTTCTGGAATTCCTAGTGAACGCCTACAGCAAAGGGATTTGAAACTTACAGTGATCACTTAGGACTTTTATGTTGATTTAGACCAAGACAGTTGCTAAGGAAAAAATCTTGAAACTAGAGAAATCTGTTTGAGAAGATGTTTGGCTTCTCTTTCGTCTGCCTTTCTTTAGAACCCCACTTATTTATCTGTAGTAAGTGCTGTCAGTAACTGGGACTCACAGCTCTGGGTCCCCAAGCGGAGGAACAGGCCGCAGGAAACGAGGCAGGGCTGGGGCTGGAGACGCGGCCACGTGCACACGTGGGGCAGGCCAGGTACCAGTGACAGTGCAGGAGTCAGCGTGAGGATGGAGCCCATGTGGAATGGCTCCGAGGGGCCCCTGGGTCCCGGGAGCCCAGCACTGAGGGCAGTGGGAGAGAAGGTGGGCCCGGGCAGTGTGCCCGCTATCTGGGGAGCAGCACTGATGCGGGCTGATGGTGGGATTATTGCGCCCTTGTGTTCCGGCCCCAGAGAACAAGCCCAGCGATGTGCGGTGTCATTCAGGACGGCACTCTCAGCCAAGAGGGCACCTTTTTCCCTGAAAGTCCTCCAGGCGTAGCGGCCCTGCCGTGGCGCAGTAAGTATCGAGACTGCAGCCGGGCCACCCACCCAGCGCACGCAGCCCTGTGCTGTGAGCCCACCAGGCCCCTGGGAAAAGATAGGGGTTCTCTCCCTGTCCCCAAGTTGTCCACGTCCTAACCCACAGAACCTGCAAATATATTACGTAGCAAAGAGGGATTACGGGAGCAGCTGGAATTCTGGGTGCTAATCAGCGGACCTTAAAATAGGGAGATTGTTCTGCATTGCCTGGAACACCCAGTGTGACCACGGGGTCCTCACAGGGGTAGAGGGAGGCAGAGAGGCAGCAGAAGGACTGAGGGCGGGAGGCACCGAGAGGCCACACGGCCGCTTGGTGGCGGAAGAGGGGGCCGCAAGCCCAGGAACGCGGACCCCTGCTACGAGCGGGAAGCAGCAAGGAAATGGGTCCTCCTCTTGGGCCTTGGAAAGGATCCGCCCTTGCTTTTAGCCCAGGGAGACCCTGTCAGACTTCCATCCCGCTGGGTTGCAAGGTGTTGTACCGTTGAAACCGCCAAAGGTGCGGTGGTGTTACCGCAGCAATGCAAAACCAATACACTCCTCGGGGGGGTTGACTCAGAAACGGGGCCAAGAAAGAAGTTGCCGTGAACTGCCTTTATCTCGATTCAGTGAGCAGAGTGCCCGCTGTGTGCCGAGTGGGCAGGCGGCGGGGCAGGGTTCAGAGGGACTCAGAGAGCGTTCCTTCAGCATGGGCAGCGCTGCAGCTTGAGGCCTGAGCCTCCGGAGAGTCGTGGAGGGCAAAGGGCTTAGCTCTTTTCTTTCCGATCAGGAAGTGGACCTTGGCAGCGAGCACAGCTGGGACTGCCTACCGCCTGCCCCTCTGGCCGGCAGAGACCACGCCTGGCCTGGCGGGGAGGGAACGCAGCTGTTCCGCAGGAGGGAGCCTGGGGGAGGGACGGCCGTCCAGGAGGCAGGGGGCTGGGGGGTTGCTCCTTGTCTCCAGTCTGTGTTTCCCCTTCCTGCCCTGCCCAGGCCCTGAAAGGGAGGAGCCCCTAAGCCTGTCCCTTCTGCCACCTGCCCAGATGTCTCCTGAAGGAAGCCTGAGAAGGCCACCCTCGTAGCTAAAGGTAGAGGGGCTGCTCACTCCTGGGGCAGGTGGGGGCACCTCCCCGGGGGCCGACAGACAGCCTGCACACCTGGGAAGGAGGTCCTGGTGTGACTGCAACCAGAAGCACATGCGTGTCAGCCATCGTTCTTGAGACAGACCGCCCTAAAAATCGGGGGGGTGAGGGGGTAGGACTTGAGCCTTGGGCGGGGGGTGTCCCTCCATGTGGTGGCTCTGCCCAGGGATGTCGCCTTGCAGTGCGGCTGCTGGAGAAGGAAGCCAGCTGGGTAGCTGGCCCCTGGGGTTTCGGGCGGGGAGAGAACTCCCCCGAGCAGGTGAGCCTGGCTGCCAGCAAACCCGCAGCGTATTCCTGGGGCACCTTGACCTTGATTTTCCAGAATAATGGGCTGATACAAAATCAGCCCATTATTCTGCGGATGGTGGGACTGACCCGCTTCCTGTCACAACAGCAAAGCGTTTGTTTGCACAACTGAGGAGTGTAGGTGAGGACAGAGCCCCAGACGGGCTGGGTCTGGGTCTGTCCATCCTGCCTCCCCTCTTCTCCGCTGGGGTGTGTGGCTGGCAGTTTTTGTTTTTGCTTTTGTTTGTTTTTTAAATAAAAGTACAAGCTCTCGCTCTGCCCCAGGCCCCCAGCAGGCAGTGCCTCATCTGTTGTCGGCATGGAGCCGAGGTGGGGTTGTGGGCATCTGATCAGAAATTCCCTCTTCTACAAGATAAAAGTACCTCCTGGGGACACCGCCAGAGGGAGAAGACGCTGGCTAGTTCAGCCCAGAGGGGCATCGTTCTGGAGGCAGAGCCGGAGGGTTTCCAGACGGCAGACAGAGCTCTGCTGTCCCGGGGCGGCCTTTCTTTTGCTTAACAAAAGGGGACCATGCCAGGGTGTTCCGCACCCCTGCGGTCCAGGGAGCCACCTGGACCCTGCAGAGCCCTGTCCCCCAGGAGCTCAGGGTCCGTGGGGAGTGGCTGTTGCTGTCCCACACGGTCTCTGCTGTCACGGGGCCACGTCCTTGGTAGAGGCAGCACCGGGACAGTGGGCTGGGGGACACATCGGTCCCCAGGGCTGCCGGCACTGGTCGCTGCGGGCTGGGTGGCCCAGAAGAACGCCTTCATTCCCCTCCCCCTGGAGACCCAGAGTCCAGGACCACCCCCTGGGCTGGAGTGACAGCGTCAGCAGGGCCGAGCTCCCTCTGAAAGCTGTAAGGGACGGCCCAGCCCTGGCGCTTCCAGCTTCTGGGGCCCCGATGCTTCTAGGTGGTGGCACGTCCCTCTGATCTCCGCCTCCGTGGTCACCTGCCTTTTCCTGCACTGTCGTCACATACCCCTCGGCCTTCCGTTTGTAAGGACCCCCGTGATGGCGGTTAGGGCCACAGGGTAGTCTCCCCATCTTGAGAGCCGTGACTGGTTGCCCCTGCAAAGCCTCTGCTGCCCTGTGAGGGAGCAGCACAGGCTTGGGATTAGGCCCTGACACCTTCTTGGCTGGCGGGGGAGGGGCACGCCACTGCTGACAGGCGGGGCCGGTAGGGTGGTGGGGGAAGCCCAGTTTACCAGGGTACAGCCAGGGACTTGCAGACGGCTCTGGCAGTCGTAGGGCATCAGCATCCATGCAGAGGGCACAGAGCACAGGCGCCTGGCCCGTGGCGGATGGGAGTGTCAGGAGCCCAGCCGAGCCTGCAGGAGGGCGTGAGGCCTCGGGAGAACTGTGACCCCACCTCACTTCTCAGAAGACCTGTTCTGGCCATAGTGCGGAGGGTGCCTGAGAGGGTCTAGGCCAGGGGCCTGCACGGCCCCCCAGGCAGCACGGAGGGTCAGGGAGACATGCGGGGTGCGCGGTCCTCAATGGCACCTGCCGGCACTTACAGGATTGGGCTGGCCACCGCCTGTCCACACGCCTTGCCAGGCGGCCCCGGGCAGATGGGCAGAGGTGCTGGGCAGGCAGGCGAGGAGGGTGGCAGTCACGCAGTCCAGGTGGAGGCGAGGTCAGTGCCAAGTCTGCAGCGTCTGGCTTGGCCGGCGGCGGGGCTCTGGGCAGGCGTCACTGTTACATGCGCACTTTACACAGGAAGGCACTGAGGCCCAGAGAAGCGAGGTCGCATGTCTGAGGTCACACAGCTGGTCGGGGGCAGAGTTCAGGTTGGAGCCGGTGGTCTGGGTCATCAGGAGGCCAAGGGGAAAGGGGACCAAGACCAAGGCCATGGGGGTGGGGCCTGACTCCAGAGCCTGGGCGTGGCCAGGCGGTGGGAGGAGGTGAGAAGGGAGCAGGACTGCTGCCTGGGTGGCTCCTGACAGTCGGCCGTGCCCTCAACCAGGTCCGGGAATTTCAGGGGTGGAACGTGTCCCCAGTGCCTGCGGGCACTGGCCTGGAAGGTACGGGAACCCTCGCTGCAGGGGTTCCATCCCTTCTGACAGGTCACTTCAGCAGGACGGGTGGGTGGCAGGGAAGGAGCGGCCTCGGGGGCTGAGAAGAGGCAGGCAGGGGACAGGGGAGGACCGCAGAGCGTCACCAGCCCGGTCCCGTCCTTGCTGCTGGCTGGAGATGCAGTGGGACCCCCGGGGACTGCTTGCGGGGCCTCAGGAGCAGGCCTGTCGGCCGTCCAGGGGGTGGAGGGGATGCTCCTCCCAGATGGTGGGGTGGGGACAGGTGCTGGGCTGCCGCAGCAGGGTCACGAGTCCCAGTCGGCTGTGGTCGTTACTGTCATTACTGACCCGCCAGGAGCAAGCAGGCAGAGGTGACAGGACCTCTGGTGACAGTGGGGGTGGTGTCAGGAGTGGAGAGGGAGTTGCCAGGCAGTGAGGGTGACACGTCGCAGTGGTGACAGCTGGGCCTCGGGGCCGGGCCGGGGCCGGGTGGGGTTTGTGTGGGATGAAGGTGGGGCGCCGGGAGGGGAGCCAAGCGGCTGGCCAGGGCCGGATGTGGGCTTCCTCCCCTCAGGACGTGGGACCTGCGCTCCCGCTGCCCACCAGGCCGCGGCAGGCCTGTGAACCAGCAGCCGCTGGCCCTTCCCTGCCCAAGAGCTGCTCAACGGAACGTGGGGTCGGGGTGCCCCGCAGGTGGGAACGCACCTAGAGGCTCTGCAGCGGCCCTTTCTGAGGTGCTGACATTTTTAAAAACCCTGAGAGCGAGGGTGAGGCAGCCATGCAGGTGGGATAGCAAACTCCGCCCGGGAGGACAGGGCTGGGGCCGGGGTGGCCCACCAGAGGGGCTGGCTCTGGCTCGCTGGGGAGGGGTGAGGTCCCGGGGCGGGGACATGTGAGAGCAGGTGGTGACCCAGTCCTGTGGACTCCACTCGCAGGGTCAGCAGCTGCAGGAGTGGGGGTGGCAGCGCCAGGCTAAGGGAGGCCGTCAGCCTTTCTGTGAGAAGGGGCCGTGGGAGCAGGCGGGAACGAGCGGGAGGGGCTGGCCGGCAGGGGCCGCAGGGCCTACAGGGGAGCCCGGCTGGGGAAGGGGGCGAGGCCGCGCCTCCTGGGTTTGGGAAGCGGCGACAGTTCATGGCTCGAGCTCAAGGGCAGCACCCCTGCCAGCGAGCGTCTCCTAGGGTTTCGGGGGGGCTTTGGCATGGGCAGCTGTGACGGGGACGGTCCCCGCTGCTGGCACTATCCCAAGGGAAGATTTGGGGGTGGGAAGGTTTGAGGAGGGAGGGCAGGAAGACCCAGGTTGGAATCACAGTCTAGGGCGTGCGTTAGAAAGCCCGCAGAGTCGTGAATGGGGCTGGGGGGACATGGGACAGAGAGCTCAGTGGAGACATGGGGCTGAGCTGGATGCCAGGCATCTGTGGCAGGCTGGACCCCCATCTCCCAGCGTGAAGGTGCCAGCCACCAGCTCTGCGGCTGTGCAGGAACCCATCCTGGGGGAGGGGGGCGCCCTGCAGGCAGCAGGCCCCACACCTTGCCGGACTACGCCAGGGTCTGTGCTGGGGACAGGTGGGGAGGAGCCGTCATTCCCGGTGGCCACCACCCCAGGGCACTGAGCCTGGGGCTGAGCCAGGCCCCAGGGGAGCCGCTGTCCTTGCAGCCAATGCACTGCCATGCTGGGCTCCAGGTGGCGAGGGTGGTTTCGACTCTGATCCCTCCGTTGCTGGCATTTGCAGAAGGACGCCAGGGGACAGACATCGCCAAAACCAGAGCAGCTTCTGTCCGATCTGAGTTTGTTTTACATCCACAGTGGAGCATCACAGAAACCCTGCCCTGGGGGGGCAGGGGCTCGCCCGCTGAGGGCGCAGGCGCCCCTGGGCACCATGTCTAGGAGCCGGGGGCGCGGATGTGCACGCTGGTGTCTGTATAAGTGCTGCCGGGGGCCGCGCGGGACAGGTGCCAGGCAAGGGGTGGGGGTGCCGTCAGGAGCAGAACCACAGGGAGGACTTCCCAGGTGAGGCGGCGTTTGGTAGAAATGCAGACCTGCACCCTCTGTCGCCCTGGCGCTCCGACCCCTCCAGCTCCCCGCCCCCGCCCCTCCCCTGAGACTGCAGAGCTCCAGTCTAGGAGCAGAGCGTCCCTGCTGGGCTCCCCACCTCGGCAGCTGGGTCTGGGAGACCGGTCACTCTGCTCCGGAAAGGCTCCTTGACTCTCCGAGTCAGAGTAAACAGGTATTGCTGGAGCCAGGGTTTAATTAAGCCGCGGAGGGAACTGTGGCTGCCACACTGTGGCAGCGCCATTCATGCTGGGTGGGTGGCCTTCCGGCCCGGCCCCTGCAAGTGACTGGGGGCCACTGTGTTTCCCAAACGTGACATCTCTCCCCTCTCCCTGGGTGTGCAGGTCCCGCTGGCTCGTCATTCACACGCCCTCCGTTCGGGCCCTCCCACCCCCGGGATGGAGTGAGTCTATGCACACCCTCTGGATAAGTGTGGGGAGCCTTCCCGTGCTGGCGTCCATGACCAAGACCACAGACCCCCGCTTCCGCCCCCGCTGGAAGGTGATCCTGCCGTCTTTCGTGGGTGCCGCCCTCCTCTGGCTGCTCTACTCCCACCGCCCGGCCCCAGGCAGGCCCCCCGCGCCCAGCGCCCACCACTGGAGGCTTGACCAGACGCCTGCCGAGCGGTACAATGACACCTACCCCCTGTCTGCCCCCCAGAGGACGCCGGGCGGCACCCGGTACCGAATCGCACTCATCGCTGACCTGGACACAGAGTCAAAGGCCAAAGAGGAAAACACCTGGTTCAGTTACCTAAAGAAGGGCTATCTGACCCTGTCTGACAGTGGGGACAAGGTGGCCGTGGAGTGGGACAAAGGCCACAGGGTCCTGGAGTCCCACCTGGCGGAAAAGGGGCGGGGCATGGAGCTGTCAGACCTGATTGTCTTCAATGGGAAGCTCTACTCAGTGGACGACCGGACGGGGGTTGTCTACCAGATCGAAGGCACCAAGGCCGTGCCCTGGGTGATCCTGTCCGACGGCGACGGGACCGTGGACAAAGGTGCGTGGGCAGCTCTGTCTCCCGGGCTTGGCTGCAGGGTGGGGGACAAGCTCCGGGATGACTGTCACTGGCTGGGCTGCACTTGCCTGCCCAGAATAAAGCCTTCACGCCCCCAGAAGGAGGGCACGTCTGGGAGACTGCCTCCCCCTGGCCCCGGCCCCGGCCCAGGACCACAACCTGACAGCCCTCAGAGCAGGACAGCTTCTGGGAGCGGGAGCTTGCCGCCAGAGGGCTTTGTGGCAGGGATTTCTCTCGGGGCAGGGCGGGTCTTAGGGCTGCCCTGTGCTGCCCTGAGCTCCTCTGGGGACATGTTCCCTCTCATGTCTTAAAGGGTGTCTTAAGAGCTGGGATCGCCCCCACAAGGGCCTTCCTTGGGAAGCCCAGGGGTCGGGTTTTCACTGGACTGAGACGATTGAGAAGGCTCCCTTCCCCTGCCCGGCCCTCCTTTCCGGAAGCCCAGCCGGAGGGCCTGTGCAAGCAGGACCCGCACGGGCGGACGCCGTGCCCCACGGCCACCTGTGGGCGGGGGCCCAGGGCCTGCAACGGGGGGCAGCGGGGAGGCGTTGATAGCAGCAGGAGCCCACCAAAGCCTCCGTGTGGGCCTGCACGCTCGCTGTGGCTTTAAACCTTCTAGAAAGCCAATTGCAGCTGCGGCTGCCTGAGGCGGAAAGAGGCACCCTGAGGAACGGGAACTTTGGGGTCAGCGGACATTGACGAGTGGTGGGCCGGACCTTGCGGAGCTGTGGGCAGTGGGACAGCAGTGGCAGGAGCAGCTGACCTTGGTTTACCAGGGTGCCTGAGCAGAGTCCTGGATTGAGTGGCCGAAGGCAGACGTGATCGCCCCTGGAGGGCAGGGAGAGAGGGAGGGGGCTATACAGGCGGGAGGCGGGGGCCAGCTGCCGCACGTGAATCGTCATGGGGCCTGTTCTAAAGAGGGGTGCCTGCCTGCTGACCCCTCGGGAATGGGGCTCAAGCTGGGCTGTCCTGTCCGCCCTCCAGTCACTGCCTCGAGTGACGTCCTCGTTACTCAGTGACCTCTGCCACCCAGGTCACCAGACCCCACAGGAACCAGATGAGCAAAGGCCAGCCATGGTCTCAGTCCACCCCTCTCACCCTCCTGTCCCCAGGCTTCAAAGCTGAGTGGCTGGCAGTGAAGGACGAGCATCTCTACGTGGGCGGCTTGGGCAAGGAGTGGACCACCACCACGGGGGAGGTGGTGAACGAGAACCCAGAGTGGGTGAAGGTGGTGGGCTTCCGGGGCAGCGTGGACCATGAGAACTGGGTGTCCAACTACAACGCCCTGCGGGCCGCCGCTGGGATCCGCCCACCAGGTAAGGGCCTCAGCCCCAGGGCCCGGGGGCACCGAAGGCTTGGTTCCTGCTGTATCCGACCCCACTCGGGGCCCTGCCATCTCGGGTGGAGGGGTCATGGCTGTCCTCCGGGGCCCAGGACGAGGGAGACAGAGTTCTGGGTCTTCCTGTGGCCTCCTGAGAGTCATCGTGGTTTGCAGTGGGGAGTCACAATGCTTGGAGCAGGCTGGCCAGCCCTGGGCTTGGGGGCACGTGACTGAGGACCCCCACATAGGTGCCTCCCGCCCTCCAGTGGGAAAGCAGAGGTCCTGCCTCTTAAGCTCGGAGGCAGTCTCTCTCCGCCCACCCCGTCTCTCACGGGTCAGCCTTGCTGGCCTCTTGCTCCCTGCCCGGGGCACTCCGCACGCCACTCCGCACGCTCTGGTCAGCACCAGGGAGGCAGGAGGACAGACAGACCTCATGGCAGTGGCTTCTCAGCAGCTCCAGGGGAGCCGGGGCCCGGGGGCAGGACAGCCTCCGCGGGCTGTTCACCTTTGGTACTCTGGACAAGAACAGACCGTGGAGAAGCCTCCAGGGCGTAGGGAGACCCGCAGGAAAGCTGGGTGGCGGTGGCCCCATCGACCGACAGCGCTTGCAGGGGCTGCAGTGTCAAAGCATGTGCAGGGCTGGAGGCCACCGTCCTGGGCAGCCCCGGTCCCTGCCCGCCACTGCCCCGCACCCTGAGGAACGGGACGGGTCCCACACTGACGGGTCTGCGTGTGTCCCTAGGCTACCTCATCCACGAGTCCGCCTGCTGGAGTGACACCCTGCAGCACTGGCTCTTCCTGCCGCGCCGGGCCAGCCGCGAGCGCTACAGTGAGCAGGCTGATGAGCACAAGGGCACCAACCTACTCCTGAGCGCCAGCCCGGACTTCAGGGACGTCTCCGTCAGCCACGTCGGGGAGGTCGTCCCCACGCACGGCTTCTCCTCCTTCAAGTTCGTCCCCAACACCGACGACCAGGTCATTGTGGCCCTCAAGTCCGAGGAGGACAGTGGCAAGATCGCCACCTACATCATGGCCTTCACGCTCGACGGGCGCATCCTCCTGCCGGAGACCAGGGTCGGCGGCGTGAAGTTCGAAGGGATAGAATTTATTTAAACTTTAAAAATTAAGACGTCAGGCGAGGCCCCAGGTGGACAGTTGAAGCCACTGTACATCAGGATTCAGATTTTGTGAAACGTGGAGGACTGCCCTTTCCTGGCGTTTCGTTTGCCCTTTTTCTCTCCAGAACTCCGAGGTGCGGACCAGGGTCAGAGGCCCGCCCGGCAGCAGCTGGAGGCGACGTCCTGGAGCTGGGCGGGGCCTGCACGGTCCTCTGTGCTGCCATCTGGCGGTAGAGGCTGGTCACTGAGGGCACTGTAGCTCGGGGCCCCAGCTTCTAGTTCTGCCTTGTCCTCCCTTCGGCCTGACCTCCCTCTCTTTTCTTGCCGTTGTTCCCTTGTTCAATAAATAGTGTTTGAGCTCCTACCACGTGTCAAGCACTGTTCCCCTCTGGGGACCCAGTAGGGACTCATGAAGTGCACACCTCCCCATCGGGGACTCCAGGCCACCCCTTCTTCCTCCTTCCCACCGAACCTTGGGCACTGAAGCCACCCCTCCAGCTTGGAAAGGGCCTGTTGACACTGTGGGACATTGTGGGCCTGAGAGCCAGGGCAGGCCTCTGGGAAGGTGTCCCCCCGGAGTGTCACAGGAAGGGCCGCTAGCCCACCCATTTGTCCCCACGCTTCCCGTCGAACGGGCTCGAATTCATGCAGCGGGTTCCACTTCCCCCTCCAGGAAAAGTCTACGGCTCCATAGCTCTTTGAAGTTTTAATTATTAACTTACTTTAATTAAAGCAGTTTCCTTTCTTATAGAAGGGAACCGCCAAATCTTACCACGCAGAGCGAGGTCCTGCAGTTAGCAGCCCACCCCCGGCGCAAGGAAGGTGTAGCCAAGCAACCACTGTCGTAAGGCTGGTGTCTCTGCACTTGTGAGCCCTTGGCCAAAGGGTGTGAAGATAAAGAGACCATTGTCTCCTTCTAGCAACAGAAACTGTCACGCCTTGTTGAAAGACTTCCACCAGCTACCGATGACTGGAATTCTGTCTCCTGACCCGAGGGAGACCCTGGGTCCTGGCCCGGAGCTTGGGTACGAGGCCTGTCTCCACCCATTGTTTCTCCTCTTCCCGCTGGGAGTTTTGCAGCCTCTGCTCCCAGGAAACTCTCCCCACAAACCCTGGCTTGTCTGGGTTCCTGTGGCCTCTCCTCGATGCTCCAGGGTAAAGGCGGAGGGTTTGGGACAGAGGTTGGCCTGGACCCAAGCTGAGGAGGACCCCTTGCCTGGAAGCTGCCTCACCCCCAGGAGAGCGCAGGGCGCCCTGCCCGCCTGTGAAGGGCCGCCCTCCCGGCTCCGGCTGTGCCGGTGGGTGTGTGCCCTGCAGACATCTCCACTCTGGAACTTGGACATGGCCGCCGTGGGGGGGGCGGTGCTGGGGGGGCCCTGCTGCCTCGTTCGGCTGGTCATCTGTTTCTCCTACTGAAAAGCAAACAGTGAGAGGGCAGAAAACAAGCTTTTAACGGTGACGCATTTCAAACACGGCTCCCACTGGACACGCTTTCCTGACGGTGCCCAGCAGGCTCCCTGACCCACCTCCTTGATAGATGGCCATGACGTTGCTAGCACTGTGTGCGTTTAAAAATGCCAAGAAAATTAGGAAGGTCGGAGGACTTGGGACAGTCACCAAGTTGAGACCTTTCTGAGGCATTAACGTTGACACCTCAGCCACAGCCAGGGTGCTGTGCCCCTCCCACTCCCTGCACATCGGCCACTGTGACTGTAGTAACTGAGCTTCTTACCGGAGCTGTTGTTTTGTGAACAATAAAGTGCTGGGGGCTGCGAGTTCTGTCTGTCTCCTGGCCTGTGTTGGCTTCCCACGCAGGGCTCGGTCGGGGGGTATAGGAGAGACCCCGCGCTGAAGGGTGGCTCTGCCCTGTCGGGTCGGGGTTGGTGCCACGTGCCGCGGAGTTCCTGGGCAGCCACCTTTGCGGACCGGAGAGCCTTCCTGGAAACCGAGTCGCGGAGTCCAGCCTTTCCTGGAGGCACTCTGGGCCGTTGGGGTTTAGCGTGCGGGCTCTGACGTCCCTCCCAGGTTCCCGTCCTGGCTCAGGCCCTTCCCAGCTCCTTGACCTTGGCCAGGCGATCTGACTTCTCCACCCTGATCTCCCCCTCTGTGCGGGGAGGTAGCGGCAGAGCTGCAGAGAGCACGCCACGCGTCCACACTCCTGAAGGTGCTGGGAAGTCGCCCCGTGTCCGTGGAAGAGCCTGGGGCAGCTGGAGCTCCAGGAGCTGGCCAGGGTGGTCCACCAAGCCCACAGGGACCACTGCACTCAGAGGACACGTCGAGTCCTAGAAAGTCCCAACGTAGAGCTGTGGGGACCCCACCAGGACGGACTGCTTCAGCGGGGCCTAAGCTGGAGGGGGAATGGCTGTCAGGATGGGGAGCCCAGGAGAGAGCAGTGTCACAGAGGCCAGTGTCCCCGCCTTCCTCTTGTCCCTCAGACCCACTCCTCTGTCCCTGCCCCGCTGTGTCCCCAGAGGCTGGCCTGTGTGAACCTCGCCAGGGCCTCTGGGAGTCAGGGTTGAGCCGGTGAGCAGGAGCCCGACCCGGCCCTGCGAGGCTGCAGCCTCTGCACCGCCCCGGCCCTGGTCGCTTCTGCCCGGGAGTCAGAGCTGCAGGTACCACACTTTGTAAGTAGCCACTTTCTTTTTTTCTCAAATTGCAAGAGAAAGTATTTAGAAAGTTACAGAGGAAGCAGAAGGGAGCCAGCTGGGCTGCGTAGGCTCAGGAAACCAGTTACAGAAGCAAAAGCGGGGCCCTGGGAGCTCAGGGGAGAGAAAGGCCACCGCACCACGCCTGGTGGGGCGGTGGGGGGCGCGGGGCACCACGTGCTCCCCAGGGAGAGCTGCCACAGCCCCTTTCCTAAAGCCCCTGAGGTGGCCTGAGTTTAAAGCCAGCTCTTCCCTCTGAGAGCCTGACCAGGACAGCCAGGGAGGGGCCGGCGTCGTCCAGTGCTGCAAGGAGGCCAAGTACAGAGGCCTGGACAGTGTCCCTGGGCTGAGCAGGAGGACATGGCGTTCTAGGCGGTTCTGGGAGGGGGGCTGCGCTTGGAGTCCCCAGGGACGGGAACTGAGTCCTGGCACAGGCTCCCACAGGCAGTGACGCCCCCGCTGGGCACCCTGCCGGGGCCAGAGCGCAGAAAGAAAACCAAACTAACTTGTTTCCATGTGTTCACCTTGTCTTCGCGCGCATTTTAAGTTGGTAAATTTGAAGGTGAAGTGTACCTTAATAAAGTTGTTAAGAGATTTTAGGAAAGCCGAAACAAAATACCTTCACACAAAGAAAATTCCAAGTGCAATGGCTTTACTGGGGAAGCGTACCCAACCTCTAAGGCAGATGCAATACCAAGACCACACGAAACCTCTCGTGATTCAGGGAAGTGGGTCACTTCCCAACTCATTTCCGGTGGGCACCGCCGCCCTGGTACCAAAACCAGGCAAGTGTGTTACCAGAAAGGGAAGATGCAGACCAGTGTCCCTCAGGAACGCGGAGGCAGAAGTCCTCGGCAAATGTTTAGCTGGCCGCAGCCAGCAGTATGTAAATGTGAAAATGCCTGACAACAAAGTGTGGTTTATTCCAGAACACGAGCTCTGTCTGGAAGAACTCCAGCCATGGTTAATATAACAAGAACGGTTCGCACAACATCGATGTAACCTGGCAGCCAAGGAGAGTGGAGCGGAATGCGCATGTGTGAACAATGACAACTTCACTGTAGTAGTCGGTGCGGGCGGTAGACTTCTTGAGTGAGCGTGTGTAGTGTGTGGCCGTCGCATTCACAATGACAGAGCGAGTAGAGCAATGAATCTGCATCAAGTTTTGTGTTAAGCTTGAACATTTCTCCACGGAGACTATTAGGATGGTTAAGAGGCCGCAGCTGTGGGTGACTGGAGATTGGCAGCTTCATCACCACAACGTGCCCTCTCATGCGTCATGTCTCCTGGAGAGTTTTTGGTAAAATATCAAATCACCCAGGTGACTCAACCCCCCTACTGTCCAGATTTGACACCCTGGGACTTCTGGCTTTTTCAAAACTGAAATCACCTTTGGGATAAAATCTCTTAGGGAAGAGATTTCAGACCATCAGTGAGATTCACAAAAATACAACGGGGCAGCCAATGGTGACTGGGAGGTCCCAAGGTGCCTACTCTGAAGGGGACTGAGGTGTCATTGTCCTACGTACAATGTTTCTTGTATCTTGTATCTTCTTCAATAAATGTCTCTACTTTCTCATATTATGTGGCTGGACACCTTCTGGACAGACCTCATACAATGTTGGCTTCATGTCCTAAAACCAGTGTAATCACCAAATTTACAGGCTAAAAAGGAAAAACTGTATGATAATCTCAAAAGGAACAGAGAAAGCATTTGACAAAATCCAACATACATTCATGATTGAGAAACAAGCAACCGCCACCTGAACAAACTAGGAATAAAAGCAGCGCGGCCCGATAAAGGGGTCTGCGGGCAGCTGCAGCCCCCAGAACTCGGACCACGGCACGGATGTCCGCTCGCCCCGTCTTTTCCCCACCACTTAAGTCTTTATTCTGAAATCACTTTAAACCACAGAGAAGTCGTAAAACTAGCACAGGATTGTCTTCAGCACTCATTCACTGGCCACCCTGCTGGAGGTCCCGGACAGTGCGGTCGGGCTAGCAAAAGGAAAGTCCCTCGGGTTGCAAAAGAAAGAGCTGAACTGTCTTCATTTGCCAATGACAGGCTTGGCTAGAGAGAAAAACCTAAGAAATCTTCAAAAAAAAAAAAAGAAAGAAAGAAAGAAAGGAAACCGCTAGAACTAACAGTTGAGGTTGGCCAAGCTGCAGGATGCAGTCCACACACAGAAATTCATTGTGTTTCTGTACAGCCACAGTGACCAATTAAAAATGGAAAAATTTTAAAACAACGTCATTTACAATAGCAGCAAACGTGACATAGAGATGAACCTCACGAAGTCCGTAAAAGATCTATGTGCTGAAACCACGAGGCACTGGTGAAAGAAATTTAGAAAAGATGCACATGAACAGAACACGATAAACTGTCGTCATGGACAGGGAGACTGTTTTGCGAAACAGAGTTGACGGACTTACGCTGTCTGACTTCTAGACTTAGCATAAGGCGTGAGAATAGATGTACAGATCGAGGGAACAGAGAGGGTCCGGAAAAAGGCCCATACGTGCAAAGGTGCCAGAGAAATTCAGTGGGGATAAGACCGTCTTTCCATGAGGCTTGGGACAGCTCTGTTCTGTATGAAAATAAATGATCAAAACGCGCGTCCCCCACCGCACCCAAAGGTGACTCAGAGTGGATCGCCGATCTACGTGTAAGAGCTAAAACTATGAAACCAGAAGAACACACAGACCCTGTGACCCTGGGTTAGGCGAGGCGCTTCTCCATGCCAAGGGGCCTGGAGCGGAGGCGTGTAAGGACACCCTCTTAAGCCAGCGGAGGGCTCCCGCCTCCAAAGCCCACAGCGCTCCACCGGCAGGTCTTGCCGGTGGCTTCCTGGTTCCAGCAGCAGCACCCACACCGTCACAGCTGGGCCCGATGCCGGTGTCTAGCACTGTCCCAGCATCTGTATCACAGCTGAGCCACTCTGTGGAGCGGCCCATCAAGCTCTGTTCCACGGTCCCTCTACAGGCATCAAAGGCTGGAAAGGTCTTGGAAGCCGCGGGGAGCAGACACCCATTGGCTTTGATGACAGGAAGGATTTTTCCAGGACACGGGGGCTGAAGATTCAGCAACTTGAGTTTTTAAGAATTTCCACCAACACCTCCCAAAGGGCTTCCTCTGCTTTTCCGTCCTTGACCTGCCACATACTCGGGCAAGAATCCGTGGAGACACTGAGGCGTGACAGAAGCGGGCGGACCATAAACCTTGCTGCGGTCTCTTTTTCCAGTTCTGTTCGCAGCCACTTCTCCCCTCGATCTTGGCAATTCCTTTGGAGGGAGCCTGGTGACCTGTGTGTGGCCCTCTGAAACCACATGTCATGGACGAAGAGTCATCGAATATCTGAGCTCAGGGCTGGTTCCCTTAGACTGTAGGTTGCCAGGGAAACACTGTGTCTTACCCCTGGCTGCACACTGGAATGACCTGGAAGGCTTTAAAATACCATGCCTGTCCCCACCCGAGAGATCGTGACTTCATGGTCTGGGCACTGGGCATTTGTAAAACCCCCAGGTGACTCTCATGTATAGACCAGTTTGGGAGCACTGTCTTCGTGACCTGGGGACATCCCGAACCTTGGGGTGCAAGTGACAGAAGCAAATGAGGGCACTGACTGCTCCTTTAACCTGGAACCCAGGGCTTAACCACAACCACAGGCCAGCTGCCCCCAGGGGCTCACACTGCAGCCTCGGGACCGGGTGTCCTCCTTCCTCAGCCCCGCGCCCACCTGCATCCTCACCAGGGCTTTCCGCGGGGCTTGGGCTGGGGCACCGTGGAGTCAGCAACTCCAGGCCGCCTGCCCCCTGCGGGGCGGGGCCCCTCTCCATGGGTCTGCGGCTGACTCTCGCTGGCAGGCTTAGACCTCAGCCTCTCCCTGACACCATCTGTGCAGCCCAGGGGCCTGCAGGGCTCCGACCCACCACGCCTGGCCAGACTGGGGGGAGCCCAGGACCCTCGGGACCTTGCGTCCTGAGAGGGAGAGAGGGACGCTTCCCCAGGGGGCAACTGAGGTGCTGGCTTTCTGTTGGTGGGAAGGGAATGGTGGGGGGTGGGCAGAACAGCCTGTGTGCCCTGAAGGCCTGTCCCCTGCCCCACCGGGGGTGAGACATAAGGAAATGATCCCTGTTGGGGCAGGCAGCACACTGCTGGGGGTGAGCACGGACAGGCCCGGGGTCTGTGCTGTGGGGGGGTCCAGCTCCCCGCTGGCTTCACACCTGAGCATGTTGTCTCACGTCTCAGGGCCCCCCCCCCACCCTGGGCGGCACTGTGCAGCCTCACCGACCGCGGCCGTGAACTCAGTGAACTCAGGTGTGTCAGGAGCTTGGAGCAGGGTGGGCTCGTCAGTGAGCGGCCGCCCCAGTGACATCCAGCCTGCTGGCCACACGAACGCACGAACGCACGAAGAAGAGGCTCAGCTTCCTTGGTGGGAGCCCATGGCCTCAGCACCGTGTGCAGCCCCGCCCACCTCCCCTCTGCTCTGCTTCCTGCCACTCCGCCCTCAGCCAGGGACAGCCAGGCCAATCGTTTAAACTCCACGCTGGCGATCAGCCGTCTTGCTCTCACAGCAAGTCACCCAGACTGCCTCCTTGGGTGGCTGCCATCACCAACATCCCCCATTAGAGCGGAGAGGCGGGAGGGCCCCCCAGGACCTGGTGGGCAGCCAACCCCAGAAGAAACCTATGTCACGTGGTTTCCAGTAATCGAAACTAGACTGTTTTAAGAAGCCTCGGGCTCCCGCTGCTCCTCTCTGTGTTCTCTGGGTTGAGGGACAGTCTGCAGTGAGATCCTGCAGCAGGAAGGTGGGACCCCGGGACCACCGCCAGCACTGCCCCGGCAGGTGAGCTGTACCTCTTGCTCTCGGGAGGGTGTTCCTCTCCCTACACAGTGTCCTCTGGCTGGGGCGAGCCTTCCTGTTTGCACCCAGCTGGGGATCGGACGCCCCTCCCAAGGCCACGGCTCAGCGTGGCTGCTTGTGGGACCCGGCCCACGCCCGTCCCTCTGGCTTGGGCAGGCCATACCTGCCCAAAGGACCGGCCCCTTCTCCTGACTTGCACAAAGGTGCCCTATGGACTAACCTTTGAGGGAGTCGGGGGAAACGCTGGCCCAGGCCGCCCCAAGGCAGCGACATTTGCACACTGCACTCCAGGTGCTTCATTGGCCATTTTGTCCAGGGTCCTGCACGCCTGTCCCAGGGGAATAGCCCTGCGGCTGCAGCTCTCTGGGGAGGGTGGAGGGCAGCAGGTAGCCAGCCCTCCTGGTTTGCCTGGGACTGAGAGGGCGTGTCCCAGGGCAGGCCCCACCAGCCGGGCAGCTGTGCAATGGGGAGCCGGTGGCCTCCTGGCCTCAGCTTGTGCAACTGTAAGGTGGTCTTCCCCAGGCGGCTCTCAAGGGGTGTGGGAGAGATTCCATGAGCCGTGTGTGAGCGGTCCTGGCATGGGGGCCACCACTCCACACCTGCGAACTGGAGTCAGTGTGGCAGGGGGCCGGGGGGCGGCCGCCCCAGGGTCACCTGCAAGAGCGACCTCGTCCCCTGCTTGTTGGGCCTCCGAGAGTGGTCCTGGTCACAGGATTCTTACTAAGCCTGAGGACTGATGACAGGCTCCTCCGTGTACAGGGTGGGGGGTGGGGGGGATGGCGGCCAGGGCAGGGCGGGAGCAGGACTGGGTGGAGAGGGAGCATTCTGGGAGGAAACTGGGAGCCCTGCCCCCACCCTTCCCTGGCTGGCCCTGTGGCCTTGGTGGCCCTCAGCCTCTTCGAGTCCCTGATTCTCGCAGACTCGGACCTCGGGGGTGCCAGCGCCAGGCCCGCACTGAGGCGGCCAGCACGTCCTTCCCACCTGTTTCCCGCCCCAACCACACAGTCAGAGGTGGCCTCAGCCCTGACCCCTGTCCTTCACCTACCCCCGCCAGCCCTACAACTGCCCCCACTGCCCTGCTCCCTGTCAGCCCTGGCCGGGGTTTCGATGGCCCCTCCCCGCCCTTGCTACCCTACCTTCCAGGGCTTCCACGGCCCAGAACCCACTGAGTGTTCTTTGTCGGCACAGCCTGCCGGGCGCTCCTGCTGGGCCGTTCCCTGAAGACAGAGCCCTGGGCTTCGCGGGGCCTTCCCCGCCCTCCCACCTGCCCCAGCGGACAGCCTCGCCTGGGGCCTGGTCTCTGAGGTGGGTTCCTGGGTCCTCTGTCCTTGCTGCCCAGACACAGGCCCAGGCCACTCCCTTCATCTGGGTGTTTACCACCCTCTCTGCTCTGCAGGAGCCGGACCGCCGCCTGCCGCCCCGCCCTCACAGGAGCGCGAACGCCGGAGGAGACCGGGCCTGTCCGCGGGGCCGTCCAGCTCGGCCATCTCCCTCTGCCGCCGCCTCCTGCTGCGCCGTGAGGGGCCCCCCGGGCCCGGCCATGGCGTCCCCCCGGCTCCTCTGGGTGTGGCTGCTGGTCGCCGGGACGCACGGTGAGCTGGGCCCCGAGCGGCCTCACCGCCCTCCTTGCAGAGGGCCTAGGCCGCGGTCTGCCTGGTGCTGGTCGCCAGGGCCGGCTTGGGCTCTCTCGCCTGCTCGACGCCCAGCTGTCCCAAGTCCTGTGGCTTTAGCTTCTGGGGGGCTCCCAAGGACTTCTCCGTCCTGTCAGCTTCCAGGGGGACTGAGCAGGAGGGGCCGCCCGACCAGCCAAGTCCTGGGGGCCTGGAGGTCGGCCCCCTGCGCACACAGACTTCCAGAGTCCTGGACGCCTGTCCGCCTGCTCTGTACTCCCGAGGCCCGGGGACCTTCCTCATCCGGGGGACCCCACGGAGGCCTGCTGCGCCCCAGCTGAGAATCACCCTCGGCTCTTCCGGCTCCAGCAGGGGCAGAGCAGAGGAGCGGCAGGCTGAGTCTTGGGAGCGCAGGGTGAGGCCGGGACCCACTGGCTCTCTGCACCCGGCGTATCCGACCTGTGTTTCCAGGCTCCCCTTGCCTGTGCCCCTGGCACCCCACGCCCCTCCGGGCGTCCTTGCCCGGTATAGGCTGCCCCCAGGCTGACCTTTGCGCTCCTGGGGTGGGGGGCTTGCAGGCACGAAAGATGGCGACATGCGGCTGGCCGACGGGGACGCCGCCAACCAGGGCCGCGTGGAGATCTTCTACCAAGGCCAGTGGGGGACTGTGTGTGACAACCTGTGGGACCTGCTGGACGCCAACGTTGTCTGCCGAGCCCTGGGATTCGAGAACGCCACTGAGGCCCTGGGCAGAGCCGCCTTTGGGCCAGGTAGGCCTGCCAGTCCCCCTTCCTCCCGAGCAGGCAGTCCCCGGAAGGGAGTGTCCCCTGGGCCACGAGAACTGTCCCCACTCCCTCCACACCCTGAACGGCATGGAGCCCTGAGCTGGGAAGGCGCTGCCTCCTTTCTCACGTGCACGCTGTCTGTGACGAGGCTCGCGGGGGCATCAGCACTCCAGGGTGTGGCTGTGGCCCGCCCCTGCAGCCCAGAAGCTCCACCCCTGGGGTCTTCATGTTCCTGAAGCCATTTACCCCAGAAGGGAAATCTGTAGGCAGGAAGGCTTCCCCTGGCACGGTGGCCATGGGTCTCGAAAAAGGGGAATGCTTGAGATTTCCAGTCACGTGCTGTCCATGAGGGTGTCCGTGCCGTCGCAGCCTCAGGCGGGCGGCCATGGTCTCGGGGCCCACCCTCCAGCGTCTGTCCTTGCTGCCCCACCAGGAACCGGCCCTGTCATGTTGGACGAAGTGCAGTGCACGGGGACAGAGCCCTCACTGGCCAACTGCTCGTCGCTGGGCTGGCTGATCAGCAAGTGTGGGCACAGCCAAGACGCCGGCGCCATCTGCAGCAACGGTGCGCAGGGCTCACCCCATCCTGGGCCCCCGAAGTCGGGGGCCCCTGGAGCTGCTCCTGAGCCCCAGGCCCCAGGAGGGTGTCATGCCGCTCCCCAAGCCCATCACACGCCTGCGCACAGGCTCACCACTGACGCCCGCGCAGCAGGAGAGGGCGGGACGGCTGCAGAGCCCAGCTTCACGGCCACCAACCCCAAGGCCCGCCCCCACCCTTTCCTGGGCCCGCTCAGAAATGCTTCCGTGCCCTGACCATGGGGGAGCGAGCTGCGTCCCAAACGCCCACGACGTCCACAGATTTCAGGCTTCTCTCGTAAACCGCCACCTGAAGCCTGTTACGTAGCATGCGTGCGCCAGCACGACGGAATATGCTGGGGGGGCGTCTCCTGATTGGGGGCGGACCTAGCGACAGACAGCCCAGCCCCCACCTCCCCCGGCTCCATCAGGCCCACAGGCTCCCCGCCGCTGCTCTGGTTGTCAGCCTTGAGTCCGAGCTTCAGGGCCATTCTTTGCTCTCGCGCCCACCTTTGGCTTCTCCCTGGACTTGCACAAGGGACCCCCCGGCATGTGAACCCCTAAGGCAGGAGCAGGAGCAAGGGAAGTCAGGGTGTCCAGGTCCGGCGGAGTGGAGGGCAGGGAGCACCTATGGCAGGATGCGGAGGCGAGTGGAGGGAGGCCAGAGGAGGCTCCTGAGAGGAGGGTGTGGCGGGGAGGTAGGGGTGCCGAGCCCACCTGGTTTAAACACCAGGGCTGATCTAAGCCTATTCGTGGCAGAGAAAGAACAAATGGATGTAGTTCCCGGTGAGGCTTTGGGAGGGGGCGGAGGAGGGAGCGCGTCTCCGCGAACCACCCTCGGTCCCCTGAAGGAGGCTGCTAAGGACCCAAAGTTCTAGCCTTGGGCTGCCGTAAGACCCATCAAGCTGGGGGAAGGTTCTGGTTTCAAAAGGTAACACCTGGGTGGTGGATTGATTGGCTGGGATTTTAAATGACTGGGGCCTCGGCCTCTGGAAGTCAGCACTTCGAATCCCCCAACTGGAGGGGCTGCCTGGATGTGGGGAGCAGGTGAGTTAACCCGGGGTGTTTGACGGGTGTGGGTTGGGAGGGCCACGCTGGGCAAAGGCACCTTGTCTTCCCGGGTGGCCTTCCCCGGACCCCCCAGGAGCCTTTGTGTGCAGATAAGGCAGGGTCACGCCACCACTTAAGGGAAGAAACCGACTCCAGGGAGGAAAAGTACTTCCAGGTCACCGAGCAAGCCAGGTACAGGCCCAAGCGTGGTGCGTTCCCTCTGCCCCTTCTTAGAAACCAGAAGCATCCACACCCTCGACCTGTCCAGCGAGCTCCCCGCGGCTCTCGAGCAGATCTTTGACAGCCAGGGCGGCTGCGACCTGTCCATTGTAGTGAAGGCCCAGGACACCGAGAGCCTGCGTCTGTGCGCTCACCGGCTGATCCTGGCCCACAACCCCGAGGCCCAGGCCCTGTGGAAGAAGCCGGGCACCGTGGTCACCATGGAGGTGGACGCCGAGTGCCTGCCTGTCGTCAGAGGCTTTGTCAGGTAAGCACCCTCAGGGCGTGGACTCAGCACTGGGTAGTGTGCCCAGGGCTCCCCACCAGATCGCCCCGCGTGGGAGTGTCCACGCCGTCACCATAAGGGGTCTCCCAGGGGATGTGCTTTGAAATCACGGACTTGAAAAAAACTGCCTGTGTTAAAAACTGTTCTCTCTCCTTTTTATGACTTACCCGGCTTTGTATGACTGAAAGGGACGCAGGAGGAAACAGATGGCAATTGAAACAGATTAGAATGGCTTCTTTCCAGCCAAGTCTAAGAACATGGTCGCTAGGCTGTGCCATCCGGATGGGATTTATTTCTAGGATGTGTCTGAGAATGAGGCAGGGGCCCCGCCTGCCTTCAGGGGCCCAGGGTCTCTGTGCCTGTGGGCAAAACTCAGGGGTGCGCGCTCTCTTTTTCCCTCTCTCCCCGCCTCCCTCCCCCCCCTTCCTCCCTCCTCCAAGGCTGAGAGGCTGTGGTGGAGAGCTGGGCGTCCTGGCCTCTTGTTCCCGGTCAGAAGGCCCCAGAAGGCCTCAGGAGACCCCTCCCCACCAGGGCCAGCCCACCGCCACGCCCTTCCCTCTGCCCCTTGGCCGCATGTGGCGCCGCCACGCCTTCGGGGTCTTGTCAGTTTCTGTGGTTTCCTAGGGTCACTAACACCCCCATCCCAGCCTTTGGTCCTTTTTTCCTACCTTTCAGGGTGTTTTCAGGGTCAAGGGGCAGCAGGGACCCCTGTTCCCACCACTTGGGTGCCCACCAGAGGCTGAGGAGCAGGCAGGGGCCCCAGGGGTGGGGCTGCGCAGCTGCCAGCCGCCTGGGAACTGTGTCTTGGGCCCAAAATGAGAATTAAGAGACAGCGGCAAAAATATTCTGCAGCGTCCCCTCTCCCTTTGTCAGCCACCATCTGCAGGACCCTCTGCGGGGCTTACTGCTAATGAAAGTGGCAACCAGTGCCCAAGGACCCGCGCCCCCTCGTGGGCGCCTGGTTGGTGCACATAGCTTTAAGCAAACTCAAGACCGGAATGTGGATTGACCTGAGACAAACTGGGGAGAGGATGGGGGCCGAAGGCCTCTTGAAATTACCAGCACCCTGGGTGCCTGCAAGCCCTTGGCACACACAAAAGAGATGGTCATGGCAAGGTGGGCCAGCCGGCCCTGGGCTCACCTGCTGTCCTGTGGGGAGCGAGGCTTGGGGGGGAGGCGGTGCGGGAAGGGGTGGAGCCAGGTGCTCAGCTCTCCCCCCTCCCCCGCACCCACAGGTACTTCTATTCCCGAAGGGTGGACATCTCCCTGTCCACCGTGAAGTGTTTCCACAAGCTGGCCACCGCCTTCGGGGCCAAGCAACTGCAGCGCTACTGCGCAGGCCTCTTCAGCGTCCTCCTCCCCCAGGACCTCTCTTTCCAGACGACCCTGGACCTCTACGACTACGCGCTGGCCTCCCAAGACCCCGTGCTGGAGGACCTCTGCGTACGGTTCCTGGCCTGGAACTTCGAGGCCCTGACGGGGGCCGAGGCCTGGCTGCGCGTCCCCACAGCCCTGCTCCGAGCCCTGCTCTCCAGGAGCGAGCTGGCCGTGACCAGCGAGGTGGCCCTGCTGATGGCCGTGGACACCTGGAGCTCGGAGAAGGGAGCCAGCCCCGGGGACGTGGAGGGCCTGCTGCGGAAGGTCCGGTTCCCCATGATCCCGCCCGAGGACCTCTTCCAGCTGCAGTTCAACCTGACCCTGTACTGGAGTCACCGGGCGCTCCTCCAGACGCAGGTTCTGCGGGCCCTGGAGTTCCACACCGTGCCCTTCGGGTTGCTGGCCCGGTACAGAGGCCTGAACCTCACTGAGGACGCCTACCAGCCCCGGCTTTACACCTCGCTCACCTGGAGCTCAGCCTTTGAAAAGAGCTCCCAAGTTTCCTACAGCTATGATTATTATAACCGCTACAACTCCTACCAGTCCTTCCAGACCCCGGCACACCCCAGCTTCCTCTTCCGGGACCGCCATGTCACCTGGTCCCCCGTCTACCTGCCCACCGTCCAGAGTTGCTGGAACTACGGATTCTCGTGCTCCTCTGATGAGGTCCCTGTCCTGGGCCTCTCCAATTCTGGCTACTCGGATCCCTCCATTGGCTACGAAAACAAAGCCCTGATGCTCTGTGGGGGACGCTTCGTGGCCGACGTCACCGATTTCAAGGACAGGAAGGCCACAATCCCCAGCGCCGTAGACACCAACAGCTCCAGGAGAGCTTCCTTCTTCCCCTGCCCGGAAGGGCCCTTCAGCCGCTTCCGAGTGGTCATCCGCCCCTTCTACCTGACCAACTCTTCGGGCGTGGACTAGAGCGGCAGCTGCACCCCACGCCCATGGACGCGGGAGCACAGAGGAGCAAGGCAGCTCCCGGGGGGCCCGGCTGAGCCCCCGCCTCTCTGCAGCCGCCTCCCACAACTGGCCTCCAGGGGTCCCCCTGCCTCCGCTGACCTCTCAGAGCTTAGAGCAATGACTGGAGGGCCAGCCAGCAATCCCCGCCTCTCCCGCTACCCGGCTGGCAAGCTGGAAAGCTGGAAAGCTGCAAGACACGAGCGTAGTGGCTCCTGGACGTCCCATGCTGCTTTGTGCTTGCTTGGCCCTCTGCTGTCCCTTCCTAAAATCAGTCACTAAAATCACATCACCGTCCGCGGGTTCTCTCGTCCACGCGGAAAGGGCTGTCGAGTCCGCTCTGCATGCAGACACCGGGTGCGCTAGGCGCCAGGGCCCAGGGAATGAGCTGACAAAGCCCGTCCTCACTGAGAGGACGGGTGAGCCGTCACAAGGACACACGCCCCGGGGATTTAAAAGTGGGGCGACAGCGACAGAGAGCAGTGGGGGCGGGGGGGGGCATGGGCCATCGCTGCTTCACACTGGACTCTGCAGAGATGCAGACCGAGGAGCAGCAGCGTCTGGACACGGGACGAGGCGTGCTCCAGGCAGAAGGGACAACAGGTGTGCAGAATCTTTCCCCCATGAGCCCTTGCACATGTGCACAGGATTGTCACGTCAGCGTTCTTTGTAGGGGTGAAAGCTCGGAAACAGATACCCATCAACGAGGTATTTGACCACAAGTAAGAAACCCGCGATGGGGGGGCAGAACGGGGCAAGAAGGGGGTGCAGGGAGGTACTGGCAACCTGCAGAAGCGAGGCGGACAAAGGTAGGGGACCCGCCCTGGCATCCCGTGGGGACACCCCGTTAGAATAATACCACTGGGTTCCGGGTGCTGAAGGCTACCCCACTGCGAGCAGGGGCGATGTTCTAAACTGTCCCTGCTCCTTTGTGACACACACTCCGGCACAGGGTCCCAGGCTGAAGCATCTGGTTGGCCCAGCTCATGCCACGTGCCTGCCGCTCTTGGCCAGGGGCTCCGAAAACAAGCATCTGGACTGCTCTGGCCTTGGGAAGGGGAGGCGGCACAGAGCTCACCCAATGGGAGGGAGGCTCAGATGCTCCGCCGCCAAGACAGAAGAAGCCCCCGCCCCACACTCTCCTTCCCCTGGGCATTCAGAAACGGAAGCAGAGACAGAGCCCCCCACCCACTGCAACTTGACCCCATCCCCGGGAGCCCCAGGCCCCAGGCTTAGACCCCGCACCCAGCTGCACGCCTCCCATCTCGGCCGTGGCAAACCCGTGGCATTTTTTAAGTCGTTCTATTTAAACCACACTGCTGCCCGCCACCAACGCCGCTGGTGGAGGAAGAAGACAGAAAGGAAACGTCTGCATAAACATGCAGCAGACACAGCAAAGGCGGCCCTGCGGGCAGAATATAGACTCAGCGCAGCCGTGAGCGCTGCCTCCCCGCCCGGCGTCCGGCCCCGGCTGCAGCCCGCGCCTCGGCAGCAAAGCGACCGGCCAGGCCGGGAACCAGCCTCTGCCTCCCGGTGGCGCAGGGCCTGTGGCCCCCGCGTGCCAGAATGACTGCAGCCCTGCAGGGAGTCCTTGGCTCCGCCCTAAGGGGACCCCTCGCCCAGGAGTCTTGAGCTCCTTCCCCGCACCCAGCCCTTTTGAGTGGCGGCTGCTTCCCTGACGGTCAGGGCCGGGCGGGCGGCCCAGCGCCGCCCTCGGGCCCTCCTCACCCACCGGATTTGCCCAAGGACGTGAAGAGTCCCCTTGCCTGAGCGGGGCCTACCTTCCCATTCCGATCGATCGGCGGGATGCAGGAGGCGGAGACCGGTGGCAGAAACATCCCTCTGTTGGATGTCAACTCCCCCTAAACCAGCAGAGCCCAGAGTTCAGGGACCAGAAGCACACCTCTGCCCCCAGGGGCCTGGCGCCCTGGTGGGGAAAGGCCCACCCAAACCGGCAGTAAATGTCGATTCCTTAGCTGGCAGGGTCACCATGGCTGCCCCACCTTGGCGTCGCAAGGTGCCAGGTAAGGGCTGGCGAGCAGATGACAGGCCACAGCAGCCTGGGCACCTACGCCCAGGGAGCCTTTGCAAAGCCTCCCTCCCTCCCTGCCACCAGGGCCACCTGGAGGGCCCACACAGCAGGCCCTTGAGGCTGGAGAGGGGGCAGAGTGTCACCCCCAGAGCAGCCTCGTGACACCCATGGGTGAGAGCAGGTGCTGCAGGGGGGGCCTTTCGGGGAACGGTCACAGGACTGTCCTCACCCCTGTGACCACTCCGAGACGTCTGTCTTCGTCCCCTCCCCAGAGCTCACTGTCACTCACTCTCCATCTGGGCCCTTCTATACGCAGGTCCCAGTGTGCCTGGCTACACCGTGAGCACCCTTGGGTGACCCCCGGAAGGAGCCACGGGAGCCCCATTTTCTCTGCCACAGCCGCTGGTTTGGGGAGCACATGGTTGGGGTGAGGAGAGTATGACCCGTGTCAATGCTTCTGTTGAGGGACCTGCGGGGACTCTCACATTGAAAGCATCGCACCCCTCAGGCCCTGAGAGCCTTTAAACGCCCCTTCTTGCTGCTCAGACCCCACGCCCAGGTTTTGGCCACCAGCGTGCTTGTGGCTCCATGAAACGCCCGGAATTCGAGGTGGCCTTGTGCTCCACCCACGCAGCCCCGGGAGAGGGTGGCCGGCCCTAGGCCTCGGTGGGAGCGGGACAAAAATGGTTACATGCGGCAGCAGCTGACCTCCTGAAAGGACGTCACTGGGGTGGGGGGCGGGGGAGCTCTGGGAGCTGGGAGCCAAGCTTGTGGTCGCTGCAAAACACAGGAAAGAATGTGGAGCTGCCTCCAGCTCCCTGTCCCTGCACCCCCCTCCCCGCGCCCTGCGATTCTGTCTGCACATGTGCCCACCCAGGTGCGCGCACCGGCTGGACAGAGGCTCCTTTGCAGGCCCCTGGGCCCGGCTGGGCGGGAGCCAGAGGGCTGGGGTCTGTACCCGCAGGAGAGGAGCGCAGAGGCGTGAGAATGGCCCCGTGCACCTGGTGGGGCCGGGAAGAGTGTGACTGGGACGGGGCTGGTGTTGACTGGGGCGACCCCCACAGGCTGTGATCTCAAGAGACAGAAGGAGGGAGGTGTCCTCCGGGAGACGGCTTGGGCAAGGGTCAAAACGCGGGTCTGCGGGGTCTCGGGGAGGCAGGTCGGCCAGTCCAGAGGGGCTGAGGGGCCCCAGGGCTCCGGTCCCAGCGTACGGCCCAGGGCCAGGCAGGGAGAGTGAGGTCGTGTCACAGCGACCCTACCTGGTTTCTGAGGGGAACTTGCTTGATCAGGACAGCCAGGAGCAAGCCTGCCCATCCCTGCCCCACCTCAGCTTGCGGCACCTCAGACCCCCACGGGACCCTAGAGGCGCCCTCAAGCCCTGCTGGGGCAGGGGGTCCGAGTCCCCATCCTGTCCTGCTACCTCAGAACCAGGGCCACACAGATGCCAGGCCTGCCTCCCGGGGAGGAACAGGAGTGTGGGGCCTGTGTGTGTGTCCCAGGGCTGCCGCCACAAACTATCACAAACTGGTGAGCTTCCAACCACCCAGATTCGCTCCCTCACGGTTCTGGGGGTCAGAGGTCCGGTGTCAAGGCGACACCGCTGTGCTACCACCTGTTTAAAGGGCCCATGTGGGCACCGCCTCATCCCCAGCTCCGTCCAGGCTCCACAGGGAAGCCAGAGATGATTTGATAAAAAACAAATCTGCTCTTGGAATTTTAGCAAAACAAGCCCCCAGGGTGACCAGTGAGAGGAGCCCCTGCCACCCCCGGAACCCTCTGAAGGACCCCCAACCTGGCAAACCGGAGGGTGGGCCACCCCAGTTCAGGTAGACAACAGCCAGAGTGTCCTTAATGGTGGGACCCTTTTCCTACTTAGAATGCACGGTTTCTTTTTCTGGAACATTCTTCCTCCTCCCCTCCACAGGGTTAATTCCTATGCATCCTACAGGCCTCCCCACTTTGGAGGAGCCTCAGATCTTGGGGTTGTTGCCCAAAGGGGCCTGAGCCTCTGTATTTCTAACCGGCTCCACGCAAGGCCCAGGCTGCTGGTCCTTGGACCATACTTTGGGGACCAGGGGCTCAGACCTCTGGAAACGCCTCTCTGTGTTTAGTGTCGAGTCAGGTGCCCCGCCCTGGGACCGAGACACACCCTGTGTCCCCTGTAAGCACCCTTGCTCGGGGCGCAGCCTGCCCCCACTGCACCGAACCCACCTCCTCTGCTGTCGGATCCACAAACGCACCTTGCAGAGCGGAACGGGGTCAGCCCTTACATGTTGCTGAAGGGGAGAGTCTCCCCATGCGCTCAGACTAGAGGCCAGCACAGACCTGTGCCGACCTCATCCACGCAGGTCCCGTTCGGAGCTGGCGTCGGAGGCAGCGGGAAGCTCTGAGATGGTGGACCAGCTTTGGGCGGCTGTGGCTCAGATGGTATGAGCCTCCTGTTCTCAAAGCGGGGTCCCTGACGGGCAGAGTCAGCACACCCAGGGAACTTGCGGGTGATGCAAATGCCTGGGGGCCCCAGTCCTATGGGGTCGGAAGCCTGCGTTTTCAGAGCCCTCCAGGGCCCTGGGGCACTCGAGCGTGAAGCCCTGGGCCTGAGCCCAGGAGAGCTGGCATCCCAGAGGGCTTGCAAAGCTCCGGTGTCCTTTGCTCCCTGTGTTGTCGCAACCCTTCTGACACCAAATGAGGGGTTTCCTCCCTCCGGACGCCCCATCGGCGGTGTCCTTTTCAACACCACATCCCAGCTCTCTGACACTAAGCCCAGGGCTGAGCGCTTCGTCCCACAAGACTACCCCACTTAAGACACCAATGGCAAGTCGAGGGTGGAGGGAGGGTGGTTCCCACGGTCCCCTGCCCAGGTCTCATCATTTGTTAGAACGGCCCCAGAGCTCATGGAAACCCTTGACTTAGTATCACTGGTCTATCAGAAAAAGGATACAGTTCAGGAACAGTTAGATGGAAGAGATGCCCAGGGCGAGGTACGGGGAAGGGTGTGGGCGCCGTGCCCTCCCGGGGTGCGCTGCCACGCTCCCTGCGGGAAAGCTCCCAGCACCCTGTCATCCAGGGGTTTTATGGAGGCTTTACTCCAAAGGCACGATGGGTCCAGCCACTGGCGGCCCCTGAGGTCGGGGCGGGGCTGAACATTCCAAGCTTCTAACCACCTGTCTAGCCCTCAGGCAGCTGGCCCCCATCCTCCCGGAGTCCCTCATTAGCATAAACTCAGGTGTGGTCGCAGGGGGCGGGGCATGCAAACCCAAAGATGCTCGGCCTGCCCCAATCACTTGGGAAGCTTCAGAGACTATAAGCTCTTATACCAGCAACCAGGAAGAAAACCTAACATGGGTTTTTTATGGCATCGCTATACTACAGCCCCGCCACCCCACTCTGGGTGGGTCAGCTGTGCTAGTTCCTTGGACTCCAGCCCAGGTGAGGGAAGGGCTGGAGGGGAGAGGGCAGATATCTGGGCCACGAGCACGCCAAAGAAGGGGGAGGTTGTCACAGGTGAGGAGGGACTGGTCTCTTTCCCCAGAAGCCCACGTGGGGACAGGGAGGCTGGGCAGGGGTGGCAAATGTGGACGGCTCCTTCCGATTCCGTGTGTGTGTGTGCGTGTGTGCGTGTGTGTGTGTGTGTGTGTGTGCGCCGTGTGCCAGCAGCTGTTCCCCATTAGACCAGCCGCCAACCCGTCCTGAGAAGCCACATGCAAAAGGCTTTGCTTCAGTCACAGCAGACCCTGTACGGGGATGGGTAGCGCAGGGAGGAGCATTGCCTTGGCAACACAAAGACTTAGGGGGTGGTGATGGTAACCAGGGCTGCTTTTGACCTTGGCCATCTCCTGGGATGGGGGGTGGCTTTCTCATCTCCCCGCGGGACCTTTGGGGCCGTTCTCAAGCCTGCCAGGAGACACCGTTCTTGGGGATGCCTTTGGCGACCCCTCCCGTCCCATCCCATGCCCACTTGAAAGTGCCTGCACGAAAGCTGAGTCCCTGCTAACCCTGGAGCGCCCCCTGGGCCACACCTGCCTCTTGCTCACTCTGAAGCTATATACCAAGAAGCAAGGTGACCTCTGATTTCGGGGTGGATCTGGTGCAAAAGATGGTGACAGACTGCGTCAGGGCATCTCCAGGCCTGACCCCTGCCTCTTTGCTGCATGACCTTCCATGGAAGGTTTCGCCTCCCTGAGTCTCCGCGTGGTCTCTGTAAAGTGGGCAGAGATTAACACTCCCCCTCTCCAGGGGCTGCCGTCTGTACTGTGCGACACGGAGCCTGGAGGCTTCCGTGGTCCACAGTCCCTCTCGTCATGCCAGTCAGGGCGTGTTTTGTTCTGCTCAGGCTGCTATAGCAACGTAGGGACTGGGATCTCCTACGTAACGAAAACGTGCTCCTCATGACTCTGGAGGCTGGGGGTCGAGGTGCCGGAGATCTGCGGTCTGGTGGTGCCCCCGGTCACAGACAACTGTCTTTGTCCGCTGCGCCCTCCCGGGGTGCCAGGGTAGAAAGAGGTCCCCCGGCCTCTGTAAGAAGGGCACTAACCGCATTCGTGGGGGCTCCACCCTCATGACCTACACTTCTCCCCAAAGTCCCATCTCCTAACAGCATCATACAGGGGGCTGGCTTTCAACCCTGTGAATTTGGGGTGGGGGACACAGATTTCAGTCTTCGGGAGAGTGTTTATGCCTCCTCTGTCATCACCACTCACTTGCCCCCGGCTTTCCCCCAGCCTCTCCTGGTCCCAGGCAGCTGCACATTTGGGATTCAGGCTTTGCGACCCTCTAAGGGTTTGCGTTGCCTGGGGTTCAGGGTGGACAGGAAGGGAGCGGGCCCGTGCGGGCGCTGAGCACACACTGCGGCAAGACAGGCCCCAGCTGCCCAGTGGGGCGGGGTTGCCGTTCTCAGGGGCCCCGACCTGGGGAACAGCGAGGAGGACTTGTCTGCCGCTGACCACACCACGGGCCGGCCGGCTCCCTGTGACCTTGGCGGAGCCTGCTGGACATGTGCAAAGGCAGCCCACCTGGTCTCATGCAAGGTCAGAGGATTTCCGAAAATGCTTAAAGCCTTCACTCTTTTAAGGAGGATTTTCTTTATTTTTGCACAGTGGGTGTTTCTGGACCGTAGGTAGCCCACAGCTCGGGGGGCCTGTGTTTATTCACTCATCAGGGAAGGGCTTCAGCTGGGAGGACCTTAGCGTGGCGTCCCCCAGAAATGAGTCTTGTCCCGAGCTTGCTGGGGGGGCTGGGGGGTAAACACTCTCAGTCCAAGGAGGAAAAGGAGGCCCGTTGCCCCTCCCCACAGTCAGGGCGGTCCAGCCACCGTGGCCCCAGGGGCTGACTGCCAAGGCAATCTTCAGCTTGCTGTCCCTAGCTGTCCCCATCCTGACACCTGCTCCCCAAGCAAGGACACCCCCAGGAAGAATCCAGAGGGAGAGGCCGGGTCCCTTTAAGAATCTGTGTGCCAGAGGAGAGAAGATGCAGAGTGAGCCCTTTGGTAAACATCTGAGGGCTCCTAACAACTACCAGCTGTGAGAGGGGTGGTGGGGGAGGGCCAGCCTTACTCGGCGGGAGGGTGGGATGGGCTGAGGTCAGCCTGGGTGGGGACCAACCGAGAACAACGGGCAGAAACACGGAGATGCGTTTGTTCCAGGCAGTGGACGGGGGACTGGCCGTGCAGCCGCGGGGCCACCGGGGCCGAGAAGCTCCCACGTCCTCCCCGGGGGATTCCTAGCCCCTCCTCACAGCCAGGCAGCGAGGACAACGGGCAGGCAGAGACGGTTCCAGTCCCGTGGGAGCGGGGGGAGGGAAAGCCGCTCCCATTAGCTGAATTGCTCATCCAGTTGGTTTTTTCTCCCACAGGGGTGGTGTCCAGCATCTCTTTTGATCACGTGTAGTGGCAAGCATAGCACCTGGGGACTGTCACTCAGCAGTGCCCTCCTGCAGACCCGCCACCTGGACCCTCACCTCCTCTTGCCTGGTGGTGTGGCACAGCCTCCTGTCCCCAGCTCTCCAGGCTAATCCCAGAGAGCCTCCGTTGTTACTCCTCTAAAGTCCCTGACGGAGAGATTTCCCTCTGCGCCAACCCACACAAGGATTCTCTGTTAGTGAGAGCAGACATGTTAGTTAGGACGCTTCGGGTGATGAGTAACAAATCCAGTTCAGAAAGGCTTAAACTTGGTGGGAATGGTTCTGTTCGTATCAACCAGGAGGTACAGAAGCTGGGCGGGCTTCCTAGATGGTGGAGCCAGCAGTTCGGCCGTGTCCATAGGACCAGGTTCAGGGCCAGCTGACCTTTCTATCTCTTGTAGCACCAACTTCATTCTCACACTGGCTTCCCTCATGGTGCCAAAATGGCTGCAGTGGCTCCAGCTATATACCACAACATTTAAAAGGCAGTGTGAACCTCTTTTTCAGAACTCTTGTTGTAGTTATCAATTTCTGTATATCAAATCACCTCAGAACTTAATGAAATCTTTTATTTTGCTCATGTATCTGCAATTTGGGCAGAACTCACCAAGAACACTTTATCCTTATTCCGCATGGCATCATTGGTGGGGGGCGGCCCATCTGGGGCTGGAGGATCCATTTCAAGATGGCTACCCTACTGATCACTCCATAGCAAAGTTCAAGGCTTGGTCTGGGGCTGAAGAAAGAAGCTCGAACGTGGAAACATGGAGCCTGGTTGCACTGGGTGTACTGGATGCACTGGCAGCCACTTTGTGACCATAAGGCAGTCCACTTCAAGAAAGCGGGGGAGAGCCTTGATGGTAGTATCTGTCCTCCCTTGAGACTCTTCATTTAAGTTTATTGTTTAAGACTGTGTGTTTTGTGCAGAGTTACTTATAACATCTTAATCAGTACAGGAAGTTATTGTAAAAAATATGAATTCTTCCTCTTTTATGACAGGGGTTGTCTGTGTGTCTGCCTACTTGATGAGACAACAAGCGGCTTAGGAGCAGGGACAGGCCTCGAGCATCCTCTACCCCCAGTGCCCAGCACAGTAAGTAACACTCCGTTTTTTCAATCCTACTTGGAGAGAAAATAAACGAGAACGGGTGTAGCTGTTCTTCCAGGATTTTTAGGTGTTTATGTCATAACCGCCCTGTCTTCTCCGCTTCCATACTTGCTGGTGTTCATTCTCTGCCTCTTGTTCTCAAAGCCCAAACACACAACCCACCTCACAGCGGCTTCCCCTCAAGGTGCAACTTCGGTGAAAAAAAGATGAGGAGGAAGGCAAGGAAGTCCTTATTTACTGCAACAGTCGGGCTACGAAGGTGCCCTTGGCACAAATGCCAACGGAGAGGCTTCCCTGCTGCGGGGAGCTGGGGTGTTTTCATGCCATCAGCATATTTCATGGCAACACCCTCGGCCTCCTTCCTGTAAAAGCCTTCAGCCCAAGACTCGCAGCCCTTCTTGTTTTCTTTGTTCAAGGTTAACATCTCACAAGTCAAACATCCTCCTACTCACCCAGCCCCATCAAGGAGGTCTGGCACGCGCAGCTTTGCTGAGCACGGTGAAAGAAAGCCTCAGAAAAATAAGAGACGTGTGTTCTGAGAGCGTTTCTGGGAAAAGCGCGCCCCGCCAGCTCCTCCTGCCGCCGGCCCTCCACGCAGCGTGTGGGCGCCCAGGGTCTGTCCCCTGGGCCCATGGCCCTGCCTGCAGAGCCGGCTGGCCGCTGCCCAGTTCTCAGGCCAGTCCCAGAACAGGGGTCACCCACCTTTACCCGCTGGGGAGAAACGGGCACAATGAAGGAAATGTAGCCATCCTTCCAGAAAACCGGCTCTTGTTCTGACA
This sequence comes from Mormoops blainvillei, assembly GCA_004026545.1. Classification (NCBI taxonomy): domain Eukaryota; kingdom Metazoa; phylum Chordata; class Mammalia; order Chiroptera; family Mormoopidae; genus Mormoops; species Mormoops blainvillei. Next base: position 64,288 of record PVJD01006889.1, read on the forward strand.
TTGGGTCTCTATTGGGTTTGCTTTTCACTGCAAATAAAACATCAACTTGACATGTGTCCCTAGGAAGAATGGTTTAATCATGTCACCCCAGGGACCCCAAAACCAGAGTCCCAGAGAGTGTTTGCTAGGGGGCCCCGGGGCACGGTGGGCTGTGTGCGGCTGTTGGCAGCGGGCTGCCGGTTCCTCACTCACTGACGCTCACGGTGTTTGGCACGTTTGCCCCGTCCTAACAGCAGTAGAACCTCCCTTTGTATTTTGCCTGTTTCTCAGTTCTGCTCCGGGCTGCTTCCCTAGGGAACAAAGGAAACTGTTGGACCCAATTCTGGGATGCTGAGCTATTTCAACAGACAAGACTCCTACCACCTAGTCACCTTTCCTTTGAGATGGTCACCCCCACACGGAGGGATGCAGACAAACTGTGGGCGAGAAATTAATAGCTTAACCCAACTAAGCAGTGACTGTGATTTAAAAAAAAAAAGATTATACTTATTTATTTTTAGAGAGGGGGAAGGAGGGGAGAAACAGAGGGAGAGAAACATGGATGTGCAGGAGATGCATCCATCAGCCGCCTCTCGCATGCCCCCCTGCTGGGGGCCTGGCCCACAACCCAGGCAAGTGCGCTCTCTGGGAATCCAGCCGGCGACCTTTCGGTTTGCAGGCTGGTGCTCAACCCACTGCACCACACCAGGCAGGGCAACTGTGATTTTGACAGAAATAAAATTGTCTTTGCAAAAGTGACTGGACAAGTTTTTGAACAATTCGGGAGTGTCTGGGGTGGTTGAACCTAACATGGATGCCTGGCCAAGTAACTCTCCAGCGCCGCAGTCAGGACTGGGGTCTAATCGGGGGCGGTGGCCAGGAGGTGACACGGGGGAGGCGCAGTTCTGGGTGCTGGTGACGTTTCACTTCTTGTTCTGGACAGTGGTCATGTGGGCGTGTTCACTGTGCACCGGTGTATCAACCTTGACCCTTCAGCTCTGTGCCCTCCTCTGTGTATACGTTGTGCTTGGGGAAAAAAAAAATGTCTTTGGCCATCTCTCTAGCAGGACACCCGTGGTGTCCTCTTAAGGGGCGGGTCAGAGATCGGCACTCACCCTCCCCCCCACCTCCCCGAGCAGCGGGAGCCTGTCGGAGGGAGGAATCAGAGTCACATCTGTCGGTCAAGGGACTCAGCAGAGGTTTCAAGTGGAACTCTCGAGGCCACTGCTCTGAGCTGCGTAAGGTGACGGCCTGGGCGGGCAGTGCTCCAGGGAGATGCTGGGGGCCCAGCCGTGTGGTCACAGCTCTGGGAGTGGCTCTCTGTGTGTGCTCCCCGGAACTTGGGCTGGCTTTGGAGAGGCTGTCACACCCTGCCTGGGACTTGACACCATCGCATCAGTAGATGTCTTGATGTGGCAAAGTCACTCAGGACTTCATTCTGTTGGCCAACTGAGATTCCCTTGCATGGACAGAGCACGTTTTATTTACCCGGTCATCCTTTGTCAGACGTGTCGGTTGTTGCCGCCTTTCACTGTGGTGGAACCCACCGACCACATGTCAGCCTTTCCCAAGCAGCAGTTCTAGGCCCCAGGGCCTTTCTCTACCCTGCACAGATACTAATGATAACAACTGCCGCACACCAAGCACCTACCGTGGGCCGCGGGCCAACCGAACACCTGCCAGGCGCCCCAAACGGGACTCTTCTTATGGCAACAGAGGGAATTCTCACCAAACTCTGATGCATGAGGCAGGTATCAGTACTCTGCTTTGGGGATGACGGAGCTCAAGCCCAGGGAAGTAAAGAGGTTGGCCAACGTCGTGGTGGCCACGGGACTCGAACCCAGGTCTGTCCTGCTGCAAAGTCCTCCTGCTGTGTTGATCGCAGTTTGGGGCACGTAACCCTTCTTTAACTGGATTTTGTGTATTTGGGGGGTCTCCCCCAAATTGTAAGCCTCTTCAGGGTGAGGACTGCGCCTCCCGGTCCTTTGGGCTCAGCCTGCCCTCTGGTTGGACGGCCCTTCCACATGTATTTATAGAGCCACTGTGGGCCGGTAGTCTGGGGGGCTCTATGCTTTTGGTCTGCTGGGCGTCTCTTCCCTCAGCCTCCTCTCAGCTACAGGATGGGCATGTGGCTCAGGCCTGGCCAATCAAAGCCCTCCATCCTTCTGGCTGCAGTGATTGGCTCAAAGATGGCCTTAGGATCCACGCCTGGCCAATCAGAGCCTTCCTCGAGCATTTTGCCATAGTAACGGCTAAGGACACCTGCTTGTTCTGTGGGACTGGGAGCTATGAGGACCCTCAAGCCTGGAGCTGCCTTTGGCAACTTCATCCTGCCTCTCCGGGGCAGCCTATATCTGAAAGCCACACGGATGTTAAAACCAGTTTGGTAGGGAAAGATTTAATGACACGAAAAGATGTTCAGGTATCTTCTTGCGTTTAAAAAAAAAAAGCATATGATGTTACTTGCTCTGTGTGTGTGTGTGTGTGTGTGTGTGTTTGTACGTATTTAAAAACTAGATGATAGATGTCTGTATGTTAATATGGTTCTGTCTGAATGAGTATTGGTTACATTTTTTTCTTTTCGTTTATCTGAACTTTCAAAACTCAACCTGGATTCTACACTTCTTAGGAGGTTTTGTCATTTTTCTGTTTGTTTATTTTAAGCTAGAGCTCATGCCGCCCTCCCTCGAGAAGTCATTTCTAGCACATTCCTGTCAGGGAGTGTATAGGCTCAGCCGGGGTCCCCTTGCTTCCCAACAACCCCACGGTCTGCCCCAGCCCCAGGCCTGGTCCACCCTAGACCACTGCTCGGCTGGTCCCCTCTGTGCCTGAGCGGTGTCAAACTCCAGTGTCTTCCCGACTCTTGGGGAAAGCTAGGCCTCCCTCCCCCACTCATCCTGCTGGGATCGTGTTTTCATTCTCGGCTTGCAAGAAACCTGCAAAAAATATTTTCTTTGGCAGCGGATTAGAGAGTGGCAGCTCCAGACATGCCTCCCAGGTGACGTCCAAGCCTGGAGTGGCCACTGCGCTCCGCAGCTGCCAGGAGACATGATCACGGACAAGGCTCGGGCTCAGGCCATGTCGTCGTGAACAGGGTTCTGTCCCCCATCAAGGTTGGAGAGATCACAGTCCTGGGAGGTGGGGCCCCACAGGACCCGCCTGGTGAACCAGACCTCTCCGAAGCTGATGGCACATGGTCATCGGGCCAGGGGATGAGGCAGGTCCTCTGGGGGCCCAGACTCTGACTGCCTTCTCCCACTGCTGAAGGGTCCCCCTGGCAGGCAGCTGGGGGCCCAATTGCACCCCCACTCCGCCTGACTCCTTGTGGGGCACACTCTCTTCAGAAAGGTATCAAATCCCACGTCCCTCTGAGCAGACCCGTCTTCCTGACCCCGGGCCTTGCGAACCCAGTTAGTGCTGGAGACCACGCACAGCCTTCGGGCCATCAGACCTGTGCTCACAAGGGGTGACCCTGGAGAAGAAAGACCTGGGTGTTGGGACTGAAAGGGCCAGGGGCATGGAGCCGCCAGATTGCACTCTGGGATTGCAGAGACAGCAGGGAGAGAAGACAGAGGGCAAGGGCTGAGATGAGTCACTGGGGAGGGGGGAGGGGAGGGGCGCGGGGGAGGAATTAGCCTGAGGGCTTTCCACATTCCCGTGTCCAGGCTGCGCCTGTAAGTGACATGCATTCCCTGAATCCTTTGAATAACATCCATTTTAATTAAACTATCTCATCTGGGTGTTTATTCCCCAGAACCCAAATGTCCAGACTTGGTTACACCAAGGGCACCTGTCCCCAGGTGGGAAGGTCAGGCTTCACCTACCCCTGCTCACCTGCCCCCTTCCTATGGCCTGGGAGGCCCCCCTTTGCTGCCCACTCTCAAGGGCCTTGAGTTACTAGAGAACATGCATCCCTGGGATTGGGCCTCTCCCCCAGCCCTGGTGCCTAAGGGGCGGAGGGACCTTCAAGGTCACGGCCGAACATCACTGGGCAGCTGTAGTTCAGTGCAGCCGGAGCACATGCTGACTGGGCATGTGGCGGGTGGAAAATGCAACAGGTTTGGGGGCTGGCCGATCTGGGTTTGAATGCTGGCTGCAGAAGCTTCCAGCAGGGTGACCTGCTGGTTTTTAGCCCCTTCGTCACCGCTATCGTCCAGGACCTGCCACAGAGGCCACACCTACGAGCTCCTCTGGACGCACGCCTGGAGGGACCCCACTTTCCAAACGAGGGTGCAGAGACGGGAAGGCTGAGCCACCGTGCCCAGGCCACACAGTTGTCCGCTGGGGCGGAGCCCCACTCTGGGAACTGCTTGTATGGAAGAGAAGAGAAGGTCTTATGCTAAGATAAACTTTCAGACAGGGTGTCGTGCCAGGAAGAAGAGAAGGTAAGCCTTCAAGGAAACATCCTTTCACTATCTGCATTGGAACTGCAAGGTCCCGCACGGGGGCACAGAATCACCCATCGGGGGCTGGTGCGGATGAAACGGGCCTCAGGGCATCGGTCACACGGTCTCGGGCCAAGCTGCGCACAGGCACAGGGTTAGCGCTCTACTGCTCTCTCTCCTTGTGAACGTGCTTGCAAGCTTTCGTAATAAAAAGTTGTTTTTAAGGTGGCAAGTAGGCACATGACCAGAGTGGAGGAGCAATCCGGAAAGCACGCCAAGGTGCAGAGAGGGAGCCCCACAGGGTCCCCGCGGGCCCGCCCCTCTCCCTGCCGATTCCCCTGTGGTCCAAGAGCCCTGGGCGCTCGGTACAAATGGGCCTCCTGGGGACATGTGTTTCCAATCACCCTGCCCAGCAGTGAGTCACGGCAACAGCTGCTGCCTGTCTCGTCCCCACCACTCACCTTCAGACTCGCCATGTTGACGCTGGGCCCTGCCTCCAACCCAGCCGTCTGACCCTCCCACGTCCAGGCCTCCCTCCTGCAGCCAGTGCTGACCCGGTAACCTTACCAACCTCCAGGCCTCACCTACCGCAGGCCGCCTCCCCTGACCCCGGCTTCACAGGCGCCCAGCGCCAGGCATTCCATCACAGTCGCCTCCACCTGCGTTTCTAGTAACAGGGCTCATGAGCTAGGAGGTAAGGGACCGCTGAGTCCCGTCCACATCCCCAGCACCTGAGGCCGCCCTGCACACCGCTGGTCCCCACTAGGAACTTGTTGAATGAATGAATGAACGAGTGAATGAATGAACAAATGTGCGAATGAGCTGTAACCTTAGAAGTAGGGGTCACGGGAAGACAGACACGAAAGCAGTAACCACGAGAGAAAGGTGCCGAGCGGGACCCGAAACCATGTTTTAGAGCATGCGCGGTAGAGCAATGACGCAGGGCCGGTGATACCACCCCTCGGCATGCGCAGTACAGCGTGGCAGGCAGCGTGTGCTTCTCCCGCGGGTAACTCCACCCTCTCAGAGAGCGATGTGAGCAACGTGTGCCTATCAGAGCTGATGTATACGACGCGCGCCTCTCGGGACCGAGGAAAACGACATGGGCATACCTAAATTAAGAAAAACATGTTCACGAGAAATTGTGCACCATCAACATGACTTTGCGACCAAAAGAAGCATCAGAGCAGAGGGAACTTCAGGCCACGGACGAGGCATCCGGAGAGCGAGTCGCTTTGAGACGTCCCATATGGTCCGCCTCGGGAGAAAGGGCTCCGCGGAGACCCGCCCCAGCCAAGCGCTCCGGCTGCGCGGGACACCAGCCACACGGCCGGCTGCCTCCCTGACCGGACCTGATCTGGACTCTTGGGACTCGGGTTCGTTAGCCCCCGGTTCTCTGATTGTTTCTGAGTGATTATTGTTGTTATTAGGCTAGTGTGGCGGATGTGGGTGGAATCTGTGTTAATGGGGGGCAGGGATCCCCCAAAATGGAATTTATTTATAAAAAATTGCGACTTTATTCTTACATGTTTCAGCTTCAGTCACCTTCAGAGTACCCTCCATTCGATGCAATACACCTATCGAGATATTTCTTTCCACAGCTCGAAACAGTTTTCGAATGTGTTGGTTTTGTTGCTTTTGAGTGCTTCTGCTGTTTTTTTTGTTTCACCTCTTCCGCATCGGGAAAACTTTTCCCGATGACGGACTTTTTCATCTGGGAAAACAAAAAAAGTCGCTCAGGTGACAACGGATGAATAGGGAGGGCGGGGCTTGGGGGTCACGCCGGTTTTGGTCAAAAACTGCCGAATGCTCCTCGTGGTGTGGGCAGGTGCCGTCGTCAGCTGCCCATCATCACATGGGCGGATGTGTTGAAAGAGTCTTTAAAAAATATTTGCTGAAGCCGAACGCAGCCTCTCACCACAATCCCAGCGGGGGTACTGATCCAGATGGGCTTCTAGAACATTCACCTAGCAGGGGAAGCCTGTTCTACAAGGGACCAGCCTTCCAGAAGGTAATTCTGTTTTTTTTTTGGAGGGGGTTCCCCCTTATAAAAGCTGAGCGAATAGCCCAGTCCCCTGTGTTGACTCGGTGCCGCCGTCACCTGTAGGGCTGATGGCACTTTTGGTTCCCGAGGCCAGGGTCAGACGACCCGAGTGAGGACCGAGGGCTGACTTACAGAAAAGACTGTAGAGAAACATACACACGTGACAAGACGGAATCCAGCCCAGGGCCACCGAGGGGCACTTCCCATCCCACCTCCTTAGGGGGGAGCTGCTCTCCACATGGCCACAGGTGGGCACCCCCTGGGACTGAAATCAGTGGTGACCCACTCTCTGCTGGCTGCCTGGGGCAAGGCATGGGGAATTTCAGCCACACCCGGGCTCCGTGGGGAAGGAGCACTGGAGAGGGACCTGTGTCCCCCAGCGGGGGAGGGAAAGGATGGACACCTGCCAGACTCGAGGACACATAGGGCACCCCCTGCCTCCAACTACAAGTTCGGCAATTGTGGGACTCTCCCGGGAACCCTTCAGGGGACCCAGATCACCTTCATGGCTGTAGGAAGCCCAGCGCAGCTCGGGTGCTGGGAGATGGGGCCCACCCATCGTCCAGGCGACGTCTGTGAGGGGAAGCAGAGTAGAGGACGCAGGGACAGCAGCCAGCCTTGTCCCTGGGGCTAAGGACAGAGCCAGGGACTCCAAGAAAGAGGAGACAAGCAGCGAGTTGGGGTAGGACTGACTTCACACAGGGACCCACTGTCCCTAGGGGCTGGGCAGGCCAGGGAGATACGGGTCCCAGAGAGTGGGCCACGGCCTTCCAGCCCCTCTTGCCGTAGAACCGGGCCGCTGCCTGTGTGCTGAGGAGCGGGTGCGGTGCCAAAAGCAGGGAGTCGGTGCGCCAGAACCCAGACTCCAGACACCAGCTGGAAATGGTGGCCGGGGCCTGGTGAGTCAGTTTCCGAGGAGCCCGGCTCGTCCTTGCTTTTCTCACAGACCTGCTGCCTTCCACTCTCTTTGTTGGTGCCCAGAGCCAGCCTTAAACCCTGCTTTTTCTGTTGCCTGGCATTTCAGCTCCAGGATGAATGAGGGCCTTTTCAGGAGCTCTGTCCCTGGAGCTCTCCCCGTGCCCCGGGGGATGACATCTAGGGGCTGGTACGTATTCCTTCCTTCCTTCCGTAGGCTCCACAGCTGGTGGCAGCGCTGGGCTGGGAGGGCGGCGGGTTGGTATCCTAAGGGGACAAGAATCTGGCCTGGGGGTTGGAGGAGCTCGGGGCTGCTGTCCAGGGGGCTGACTTCACAAGATCTGAGGCATCACAGGGAAGAGAGCCGGGGGAGAGAGAGGAAGGAAGGGGGAAGACCTGGCAGAAGCAGAGAAGGGAAGATGGGGTTGGGGAGTGGGGAGCGGAGAGAGGATTTTCTTGGGCACAACCCTAATCATAGCCTTGAAATGAAATCTACCGCTGCACTCAGCGTGGGCCGCCCGCCAGCACCGCCACGCCAGCCCCTGCTGTTTGGATGAGGCGATGACATCATGGCCAAGGGCCGTCACTCCCAACACCAAAGGAAGAGGAGAATGGCGGGAGGGCGGGTGGGAAACCTGAGCCTCCCGCCTCTCGGGCTCCCAGGGAGGGGAACCCGAAACCAAGAAAACTCAGCCCCAACAAACTCCTGCTGAGCTGGGCAGCCAGCTCCCCAGGTGCCTCGCCTTTCGTCCCTCGCCAGCCCCTGGTCCCCAGAAGCCAGTCGAGGCTGCGTCCTGGAAGCCTGGGACGGAGGAGCCCTGGGTCCCCGGCTCCGCTCCCTGGCCCCGCTCCCTCACCCGCCCCTGAAGGAAGCACATGACCACACGCCCGGGGCCAAGAGGAAACAGCCCAGGCAGGAGGAAACGCTCAGCAGCGGGCTGCAAGGAGCCCCCGCTCACATCTCGCGAGCCCTTTGTCTTCCGCAGGAGTGAAGTCTAGGCGAGGGCCCAGGGAGGGTCCAGTGGAGGGGGGTGGCGCAGGAGGCGGACAGGTGGGCAGCCAGAGGTGGGAGAGGAAGGCAGAGCTCAGGGGCGCCCCCGCAGGAATCGTGGGCTCTCCCACACTTCCAGAAGGAGGGCACACAGGACGGGGCCCTGTGCGTCACAGGGGAGACAGGCAGCGTCCTCCCCCAGGCCGTGTGGACCAAGGTCTGCACAGGCTCCCCGGCCCCGGAGCCGCCTCCCTGGAGGAGGCGTTCTGGCACTTTCGGCCTGGGCTCTCTCTTCAAGCCAGTGACTCCGTGGGCTTCCTGTTGACCCCCAGGACAGCCTGCCTCCCTCCCTGCTTGCTGGAGTCACGGCGATATGGGCCAGGACACCGTGGTTGGTGTGGGGACCGCTGCCTGGACCTGGCGTACCAGGGAGCAGCGGTTGGTACCCAGACAGGTTTGCAAGGTGGGGACCCTGGCTGAAGGGCTGCCTTTGCCCAGAGGGGTACCTGCCTGATAGGAGACGGAGGGGAGCTGACAGGCACATAGGCAGACAGTGAAGGAGAGAGGTCAAGGCCCACGTTCTGAAAGGGGCTCTGTGGGAGGCGCGAAACAGCCACCGACACAGCAAAAGGAAGCCCGCACCGGGGTGGGGGGGCATGAGCCACGAGCAGGTAGGTGGCGGAGTAGGGTCACGTGAAGGTGAGCGCCTTGAGAAGCTTCCGCCAGAGCAGGCCGTCATCGTGCTAGCCAGAAAGGACAGGGAACCCCCCCTGTTTGCGCCCCGGGGGCTGTCTATGTCGGCATCGAACCCTCATCTGAACATTGCTTTCTGTGCCCGAGAAGAAGGGATGGCCGACCTCTGTCTGGCCACAAAAGTCCCACCATCTCATCACTCCACCACCTTTTTTGTGAACGGCTTTTTATATGCCTGTCTAGATCCATGCGTATGTTTAATTTTTTTTTTTTTATCCTCACTCGATGGCATGCTTACTGATTTTAGAGAGAGGGGAAGAGAGAGAGAGAGGGAGAGAAACCGATTGGTGGCCTCTCGTGTGCGCCCCGACCAGGGACCAAACCCCACAGCCCAGGCATGTGCCCTGAGTGGGACTAGGTCTCGGGACCTTTCGGTTTACGGGACGATGCTCCAACCCACCGAGCCACGCCAGCTCGGGCCATGAGTATGTTTAATTTGTCATAAACGAAACGTTACGTGGGCTGTTTACTCATGGACCCCTTTTAAAAAAACAATCTTTTTAACACTCCTTGCCTTCCCTCTCCCTGAGAACTAACGTGGACAGATGGGTGTGTCCCGGACACATGCTGATAGGCACAAAAACTTATTTACGTCTCTGTGTTTTGCTTTTCTCATGACCACAGATTTTTATCACTTAGGGCTTTGTCAACAGGATGGTTTTGCCTCCCCCGCCACCCCCCTCCCCCAGCTGGGGGATATTGAGCAATGTCTGGACATATGTGGGTTGTCACAGCTTGGGATGCAGTGTTATCAGCATCTGGGGGTGGAGGCCAGAGATGTTGCTCAACGCCCTGGAGAGCACAGGACGTCCCCCGCCAGCGAATGCTCTAGCCCTGGAGTGAGTGGTGCTGAGGCTAAGAAACCAGCCCTGGCTAAGAGCATTTAATAGCAAAATTAATGAGCCCTGGCTCGGTTGGTTGGAGTATCATCTCATAAACCAAAAGGCCGCGAGTTCGATTCCCGGTCAGGGCACATGCCTGGGTTGCGGGTTCAGTCCTTGGTCAGGGCGTGTATGAGAGGCGACCAAATGACAATTCTCTCCCTCTCTCTCCCTCTCCCTTCCCTTCTCTCTCTAAAATCAACAAGCATGTCCTCAGGTGAGGATAAAAAACAATAACAATGGTAAAATTAATGAAACAAAAATTGAAACGTGCTGTAGAGTGTCCACCGCTGACCATGAGGATGCCTATGGACTGTGCAGGGAACTGTGGTCCATCTTCGTGTGACAGACGTCTCGGTCATTCTTGACTCCTCCCATCACCTTCAGGATGTCCTGTGGTAAACAGCCCCGTCAGGGGATGTTGGGGACAGATAATTGGACTGGTGGCACCCCCTGCCTACTGTGGCCACGAGTCTGATGCCCAGAGTTGACGGGGGGCCTATCGTGACCCCCAGCTAGGGACCACACATCACAAACCACAGACAGCCAGGCACATGGACGCCCCCGCCAACACACACAGCACCCCCTGCCCCACGCCCGCCGCCTGCCCTCAGACTGTCCAAGACATGCCCATTCTTTCAGGCCCAGCTTCCTGTGTGTGTGGGGCCAGTTTTCATGACCACGCACCGTATAGCATCTGGCTCACCGGAACCTGCCAGAAGGAGTGTGGGGGTTTCAGAACCCCTGCAGCTGTCTCCAGGGAGAGAACACTCCAGGCTCAGGAGGAAACGGAGCTTCTCCAAACTGGGAGAGTGATTCCACCGGGAAGAGGCATGTCCAACGCTTCCCCTTGAGCTCCGTGGACGGAGCCTGGCTGGAGCTCCTGTCCAGGCCTGTGAGGTCATTCAGAGTATGTTTACCTGAGGGGGGAGGAGGAGGCGCTAGCACTTCCTTCTGGCCCTGGACAGCGTTGACTCCACCAAGCCACGCCAAGAGGAGCTTGCTGGGTGTGCACAGGCAGGGCGAGGGGGCTGATGGCCCTGCTGGGCTCTGTGCTGGGAAAGTCTCTGTGGGGGGAGCGGGCAAGGCGAGCGTTCCTTGTGGGAAGTGGCGGCCTCGGGAATGTGGTCTGTGGGTCCTTGAAGTCCCCTCCCCAGCCGGTCTGGCAGGCACTGCCCCTCCAGTCTGTCCTGTTGGGGCCCAGCGCCAGCGGGCTGCGTTCAGAGAGCACACGGGGGTTGGGTCTGTGGCGACCTCGGGAGCTTCCAGCCCAGGGTCTGCCGTCCTGCTTCCTTCCTTGTCTTGCCTAGGTGTCAGGCCACCTGACCCAGTCCTCCCTCCTCGGAGCTGAGGTCAGAGCTGAAGCCCTTTCCCTGAATTCCCCCTGCCTTCTCGCACCCTCTTGGCCAGAGCGGAGGGCATGTGACACTACGTTACAGGAACAAAAGCTGAGAAAGTGAGTTTGGGTTTGTCAGGATGCTAAAATATTGCTTTGCCCTGTTAAGTTTTCTCCAAGTTATCTGTTTCAAAGAACCCAGAAACAGAAGGAAATGGTTTTCCACTCTTTCAGTATTTTCCAGTTTCATATCTCAAGTCAGCACCACAGGGTTTAGCAGGCAATTATTCTTTAATTGTGTCATTTTCTTCCCTTAACACCTCCCCAGCTGGATTAGAAGCGTCCTGCCGGCAAGCGGGAGGTCCTGTGTGCAGCTGCCCTCGGCCGAGGGGCTGCGGGCAGGGCAGGCTCGGTGACAGGCAGACAGGGTCCTCGGGGGTCATACTTCATCATCCTTCACATGCGTCCACACCTCTGAGATCCTCCGCCCCTTCTGGAACACAGAACTGTTTTGGGAAAAGTCCTTCAGCTCCCACATTTGTGGGATAAGGGAGGGAACTGTGACCGGAGTCCAGCCAATGCCTTCCTCCAATCCGACTGCCTTCTAGGCTCCTGGGCCCACCCCTCCCTGGCTCTTGTTGGCTGGTCAAAAATATGGCCAGTTTATATAAAATCCTGTTTTGTTCATCGTAACCACTCCCCGTCCCTTTCTAAGTAAACTGACTAAGCGCACTTAAAATTCTAAGGCCTGCATTTGAAGAAGGAATCCTCGGCAAGTTTCACAAGGCCACCACCCACAGGGGGCACGGGGCGGGGCCGCAGGGAGACCCCTGCCCCGAAGCACACACCCCTTTTGCTCGATCCCACGGGATCCCAGGCGTGGCATGGAACGGGGCAACGTACACCTCCCAGAGGAAGCTGGAAGGGAAGGGGAAGAGGTGGTAGGTGGGCCCCCCGCCCCCGGTTCCCTGGGGAGTGGGCTGCGAGTCCCAAGCGCTGAGTTGGGGCTCACTGGGTGCTGTACGCCCAGGATCGCCCCCCGCCCCAACCTCTGGCGATTTGGGAGGCTACGAGGTGCGGTCCGGACCGGGAGGAAGCCAGGTGCGCAGCAGCTAGCCCCCACGCTGGGCACAACAAAAGCCGGGCTAGGGGGAGGGCCGGGGAGGCGCGGGAGGCGCGGGGGGCGGGGCCTCCGGCGCTCCCCGAGCCCCATTGGCCACCGGTGGAGCCCGACGTCCTCCGAGCACTATAAAAGGCCGGCTCGGGCCGAAGCCGCCGCGCACACATCCCTAGAAGGCTGTGGAGGAGAGGGGACCCGGGCCGCGTGCGCTCGCCTCGCCGCCTCCCACCGCTTTCTTCTCGGCGCGTCAGCCGCTCCCCCGCCGCCGCCACCGCCACCGCCGCCACCACCACCACCCCCACCCCCGCAACACAGACCCGAGAAAGTTTGCGGCCGAGCGCGGGCCGGGTGCGGAGGGCGCGCCCGGGAGCGCAGCGAGACCGCGCGCCTCAGCCCGCCCGGAGGGGAGCGCCCCGGACCCAGGCGGCGGCGGCCGAGCCCCGAGCCCGCGCCCCCGGCCCGCGCCCCCCGCCCGCCATGGGCGCCGCGGCCCGCAGCCTGCGGCTCGCGCTCGGCCTCCTGCTGTTGGGGACGCTTCTCCGCCGGGCCGACGCCTGCAGCTGCTCCCCGGTGCACCCGCAACAGGCGTTTTGCAATGCAGACGTAGGTAAGGACGACGGCCGCCCTGGCCCCGTGGGTGCCCACCGCCCCCCCCGGGGCGCGCGGGACCCCCCGAGGGTGCGCAGGCGCCCCGCCCGCCCGCGTCTTGCAGAGGGACCCAGCGCCTGCCTCCCGGCCTCGGCGCCTTCTCCAATCCTGCAAGTTGACGCCAAAATCGCACTTTCTTTTCCCCTCCCTCCACGCCCTTTCTTTCCCTCTCTGCCGAGATGCTTCTCAACCTCAAAATTCCACCGAAATTCCGCTGCAGCTCCAGCCCCAGAAAAGGGAGCCAGCGAACGGATTGGGTTTTGGCAGGCGGAGGGCCCTGGGATACCAGCGCGGGGCGGGGGCAGGGGGGGCGCGGGGAGAGTGGGGGACACAGCGGGAGTGAGTGCAGGGGAGCCTTGGCCTCGGTGGGCTGGAGGGCTGGGGACCCCAGGAAGAAACTTTCACGTGTGATTTGGCAGTTGAGCTCCTCTGGGCTTGGGGCCGGGTAGGGAATGGCTTCTCTACCTAGGCCTCTCCCACTAGTCCTGTTCTGGGGCTCGCTGGATTAAGTGGGGGCAGATGGACGCCTCCCTCCGCTGGGCAGGCCTCGGGCTCAGAGGGGCTGCTCAGAAAGGCCTGCAGAGCCGCGGGGCCGGCCCCTTGCTCTGCGTCCTGCCCAGGAGACAGTACACACAGGGCCGGACAGGAAGGCGGGTCTTTGAGTGGCTTGGGGCTGGTGACTACTTTTTCAGGGCACCCACAAAAGCTGGGTATATTGGTAACTGGAGGGGGCGGGGAGGGAGTGTGTGGGTTGTGTGGCTGCTTGGAGTCCCTGGAAATAGCTATTACCTGCAGGACACCTTGCCCCTCACAGCTGGGAGCCAGGGAGGGAGGGAGGAGCCCCTTTACCTGTTCTGGTCCACGGAGGGGCAGCAGGAGTGGGCGGAGCCAGCTGGCACCCAGAGGTTTCCATGTAGGTCTGACACTTGCAGGCCTCATCAGCCCCGGTGAAGGTCAGCCGGGTTGTCCTGGGCCAAGTTCGGGTTAACGAAAAAGCACAGACGCGCCACAGCTGGGCCTCTGCGGCCCCCCCACACCCACCTTCCTCAACAGGTGTAATTTTTGCTCCTACCTCTGGGCCAGCGGAGCATCCTGCTGACGGGCCAGACATGGGGAGGGGGGCTGCCCTCACCCACACCGGCTCTAGGCTGGGGTTTCTGGGTTTCTTCTGTCGTCAGCCATGGTCCCCCGGACTCTCCAACCCGCCCTGGCTCCCTGCTGCACCCCAGTTGGCTCTTTAAGCCACCTCTGCTGCCTAAGGGGCTCCTGCCTGTGGGAGTCACATGGCTCAGGCCACCTGGGCATGGGGTATGTTTGAGGAATAGTTTCCACAAAACCGGAGTTGGGGGAAGTGAGGTCTGTTTTGGGGCTCGGCATGATTCGAGGTGGGAGGAGCCAGGGTCAGCTTCTGACCAGTAAGTCTTGGGGCAGAATCAGACTGAGGCCGGAAGGCATCCTGGCTCCTGAGCCCCTGGGCTTGGCTCGCAGCAGCACCGGAGAGGGAAGGGGTTGGGCCTTGGGACCACCCCTCCCCAGGCTCTGCTCTTCCAGTGTCAGCTGGGGTGGGGCTGTTTCTGCTTTGGGTTTGGACCAAGGGCAGCCAGGGGTCAGAGTCCGGGAGCATCAGGATGCCTGGAGTCTCCTTGCTTCGTGTGTTACTCTGTCCTCCGACTGGACCTGCTGGTGTTTGTGTCCAAGTCCTTGCATCAAAATCAACCAAAGCTTGTAACCGCCTCCCTGCCCCGAGGCCCCGTGGGGCCTGTAGATGCCAGAGTGGCTTGGCAGAGCCCCGTGGGTACAATTCCTGGGGCTGTGGGAACAAACTGCCCCACACGGGGTAGCTGAAAACAGTGGGAACTGATTCTCCTGAAGTTGAGGTGTGAAGTCCAAATTCCAGGTGTTGGCAGGGCTGGTTCCTTCCGGAGCTTCCGAGGGAGAATCCGTTCTAGCTCTCTCTCCTGCTTCTGGGGGCTCCGGCCGTCCTTGGCTTGTGGACACGTCACGCCATTCTCTGCTCCGTCTCCACATGGCTTTCTCCTCTGTGTGTGTGTGTCCAAGTTTCCCTCTTCCTTTAAGGACACCAGTCATTGGGTTTTGGCCCACTTGCCTCCAGCACGACCTCATCTTAACTTGATCACATCTGCAAAGGCCCTGTTTCCAAATAAGGTCTTGTTCACAGGTCTGGCTGGACGTGAATTTTAGGAGGATGCAGTTCGAGCCAGGCTGCCCTGTCTTGTTCCACATGCCGTCCTTCTGTGCTCAGTTGGCTCAGATGGTTACAGAGCCGGACATTGCTGTGCAGGCCCTGGACGGCCTGGAGTGAACCTCACAGGAAAGCGGTGGCCTTGCCACGTCACCTCCGCTTTAAGTGGGACAGGTCCACGACTTTGTCTGATCTACCACTCGCTGAGAGCAGAATCGCCGGGGGTCTTTTAAGGGCCATTCGGGGCTGGGTCCCATTGCAGAGGCAGGAGTCTGGCCCAGACCTCGGCTTTGGTAGTTTTCAAAGCCCCGCAAGTGACTTTGTGCCATGAGAGCTGTGGCCGAGGCCTGGGGAAGGGGATGACCTCGTGCCCACGAGGGATGCTGAAGGCTGGCCTCTGACGCGCATGCTGGCTTCTCCCACCGTCAGCCGGATGCGAGAGGTTGTTAAGTAGCACGGCATCTGCGAGAGGCCATGGCTCAAGAAACAGCTTTCTATCTGCCTGCGTAAGGGTCTCCGGGAGGTATCTGCCAGCTCTGAAGCTGTGATATTTCAGATGGAGAGGGTGGTAGGAGGCGATGTGGGCTCCTGGGAGTCCCTGCTCCCTGTCCATTCCAGGAAAGGGAGGACAGGCTGGAGGAAGCCGCTCTGTCTCCGAGCGCTGCTCCGGTGGGTCGCTGGCGCTTCCGTCTGATGCAGTCCTTTGCTCTCTGTGGTGCCATCGACCAGGCAGGGCCACAGTGCAGGCGGCCTATAGCTGCTCAGCCAGCTGGGGGACTCGGTGCCCCGGTGCTCAGGCCAGTTTCTGGAGAATAAAACATCCCCCCCCCCCGGCCTGGGCAGCGATGCCCAAAGCCACGTCACTCCACAAGGGCGCCCGTGATGCCGTTGTTCTCAGGATGTTTCCGTTTCCTGATACCGCCGTCTGCAGCCCCCCGATGGTCTCCAGCGCCGGGTGGAGAAGGGCCCCCAGCCACGGCCACGTGCTGGCTGCCAGGGCGAGGGGCCAGCTTTGTGCACACACTGGCGGGGGCCAGACAGTGCCACCCTGGAAAACACGAGCGCTCAGAGACGGCCTGTCGTCCCCGACGCCCGCTCAGGAGGAGCCAGGCGACTGGGATTCCTTTGAGTTGAATCAGACCTCCAGCGCGTGGGGGCCGGGAGAGGTGGCGACTCCTGCCAAGTACAGAATCGATCCGTGCTTTGAACATCCCCGGTTTGATCTCGGGCTGTGTTTCCACAAGCAGCTATGGAGGCACCGGCTCCGCCTGGGGGATATGAGGAAGCAGCAGCGGCGTCCCTGCCCTTGGACAGGGAGCGCTGGGTAGCAGTTCCAGGCACTGAGGCAGTGAGTTTAAACTGCACAGGTTGGGGTCGAGGTGGGCAGGGTCCCTGCAGGCCCCTGCCCGGGCCAGGGCTCCACATAAAGCCAGTCAGAGTCAATACGCTTCAGGCATATAACTGACAAAGTAACCGTGTGCCACCATGACTTGCGTTCTTGGGCTCTGCAGATGCAGGGTTTGGATGGGAGGCTGGGGAGGGGCCACGCAGGGGACTGGAGCTCCCAGGCTCCATTTTGGACAGTGTCCCTGCAAGGCTGTGTTTTCCCAGGGGAGCAACTGGGAGTGAGTTGCTGGCAGCCCCTGGGGCTGGGAGCCCGGAGGAAGGAAGAGCTGTGTTTGGGGCACCGTGGCTGCATAACTGGCATGGCAGGTGGCTGGAAGGGACCTCTCCCCACGCCATGCCTTCCTCCCTATCTGTGACCCGAGAACTGGGTAACAGCCTGGGACCCGCTGCGTCCTCCAGCATTTGCAGTCCAGTCCCGGCCAGTGGTCCGTGAGCTGTGCGTGGACTTGGTCCCCTGCCTATTCTCCACTGTCTTTGTCGGGTGACCAGGCAGATCCCACTGGCGCGGATCTCTGGTGACGCTTGGGCACGTGGAGAAGAGGGGTGTAGACAACTCCCAGGCTTACGGGGGCGGGGGGCCTGCAGCCACCCTAGCTCTGAGGCTGACCCACTGCTCCGATGCCCGAGGGGCTGTGGGTGTGGGTGAACCCCTCGGGTCCCAAAACAGCTAAGAGATAGGCTTGGAGGGTCCCTGGCAGCCTGGAGGATGTAAAACCAGCAGGAGTAAGCTTGGGGGAAGACAAAGAGAAGAAAGAAGAGATGGGAGCACTGGGAAGTGGCGGCGGGCGGGGGGTGTAGGTGTCACAAACTCCTCTCTGCCAGCAGATTGACGCGGGCGCCTGTCCCGGACACTCCCTCCACCCCTCAGGGTGCACACATGTGCACCCCAAACAAGGGACCCGGGGCAAGGAGGCAGGAACGTCTTTCTGGAAAAGAAAAACAGAGCTGGGAAATAAGGTTGGGGAATGTGAAGAGCCCTAGATCTGAGAATGTGTGCCCAGTGCACTGTCGGGCAGCGTGTGCGTGCCCAGGTGCGCTCAGCAAAGAGACCGACTGACCGCCCGGCAAAGGTGAGGGAGAGCTCGGAGTCCAGGGCAGGCCCGAGTAGGGGGGCTGGGGGTGGGGAGGCCCAAGAGGGCGAGTGGGGCCGAGTGTCACTGCTCTGCCTTACCACACGGACCATCCCCAGGGCCCAGGGGGAGCCGCTGAGGACACACAGCACGGAGGACAGCGGGACCTGCCCCAGAGTCTCTGGAGAGGCAGCGAGCGGTTGTCTGCAGAGCACAGGGCACCCTGGGCAGTTGGTTTGGGTGCAGAAGAGGGTGGTATGGGGGTGCGGTGGACAGGCGGGCGGCTACTCCTCTGCCTGCCTTCAGATGAGCAGATAGGTGTCCAGGCTGCTTGGCCAGGCCTCTGTTCAGGCGCCAGAGGGCCTGAGTAAGAAGTGTGGGCACCACGAGGGCTGCGGGGTGTCACGCGGGGAGAGGGGCAGGTGAGATGCCCCAGAGCAGCAGGAGAGGCGGCAGAGGGGAGGGGAGGAGCTGGTCAGGAGCACCTGTGTCTCAGTGAGGGCGGAGGGCGGGATCCGGGGTCCCCACCCCAGGGTCCACCATCATCGCGTGACTCTGCGGCTCCAGGAGAAAAATGCACAGAGGCCCACGGGAACCCACGTGGGGCTGACAGAAGTGAGCTGCTCCTGGGTCAGCTGTGTCCAGGCAGCGTCCACGGTTAAACCTCCGGGGGCCCCACCCAGGCCGACTGGGCCAGTGTTCGTTCTGAAAACACATTGTAGTTTTCATAAAGAAGGGTCTTAACCTGGGTATATGGACTTCTGTCCAGAGATGGGCCTCGGGGGTGGGGGGGTGGGGCGTGGGTCACTGTTTTGAGCCTTGAAACTGTAAGCAGAGCTGTGTGTGTGTGTGTGTGTACTTGCGTGCTTGTGCCTGTGTTTTCTGTGGACGGGCTGTGGCTTCCCCCAGCTTCTCAGAGGGGCATGTGACCCCTAGGAGATTAGTAACTACCATTTAAAAAGGCTTTCCGTGGCCTGTAGAGGAGCGGGGAGGACTTGGTGGGAAGGGTCAGGGAACCTGGGCGACGTTGAGCTGGGCTGGGCACAGCAGCGGAGCCCGGGGAACCCATGGGAGGCTTTTGTGGCTCCCTGCGGGGAGCTGTGAGCTCTGGGTGGGGTGTCGGGGAGTGGGGGTGGAGCTGCAGACGGGAGAGTGATTTTAAGAGGCTGTTGTCATGCCAGTGAGTGGAGCAGGTCCCTGCCCAGGGAAGGACTCAGGAGACGGATCGCAGGTCTTGCAGCCGGGGTAGGGGGCAGGTGAGGGAGGGAAGGGAGGCTCGGCACTGGGGGGAGCGGAGCTACCACGAAGTGGGGGGTCCCATTTGTAGCCAGCGTGGTCAGGAGTCACGCTGCAGCCCACCACTCAGGCTAGGGGAGAGATCTTGGTACGTGTCCCCTGCTTCAGTTTCTCCACCTGCAAACAGGAGATGATGATTTGCCTACACTGCCTCCTGGGGCTAGGGGCAGAGGACAGGGCCACAGGGGGCTCTCCAGGCTCAGAGGCATGAACTCTTTCTGTGCGAGACCCCGTGCCCGACGTGAGATCCTCACTCAGCCAGCGGGGCTGGCGCGACTGTCACACAGGGGAGCTTGGAGAGACACAGCGGGGTCCTGGAGCCCCTGAGAGAGGCCAAGCAGCAGCCAGGGGGCTGGGAGAAGCAGGACCGTCATTCTGTGAGAGGAGAATGATGCCGGCAGTGAGGACAGCAGCCCCAGCTGTCACTGCTCAGTGCCAAGTGCTTGGAGCCGTAGTCTGCACATTCCTGATATCGATTCGGTTAATTCTCCATTATGATCCCCATTTTACGGACGATCAGACCAAGGCCTGGGTGGCGGCGTAACTTGCTCAGTGTCACACTGTTAGCAAACGGAGTAAGGAGGTGGCTTTAAAATGAGAGGGGGTGTTCACAGAGAGAGGGGCCGGTATGGCAGGGGCGGCCCCTGGGGAGCAGTGGGTGGTCCGCTGCTCGGATGGGTGAAGGATGGGGGCCCACGGTGGCGGGGGGGGGGGAGGCCTGAGGGCTGGCTTTGTTTGTGAGGGTTTCCCATCATTTGGAGCTGCGCAAAATAAATTAACCTGTCCTGACAGCAAGATAGTAAGCAGTCATTTTAAACAGTATTATAGATTCCTGTTTGTGACCTAGAAAAATGTTCAGAATGTATTCATTTAAAAAGCCCAGTTTCGGTTTGAATGCTTTCCCGTTTTCTACATCGTCTCTGTCCTGGACTGAGTCGTGGGACCGACACGCCTTTCTTAACAGCATACGATGCCAAAATTTTAGGCAAAAGTTTTCAAGTGGACACCCAGGTGAAGAAACAGACTGTTGCCGGCACTCCCCAAACCTCTGTTTCTCCCTCAGGGTCCCAGTCCCCGCTCTGTCCTCGGAGCTGACCACTGCCCTGGTGTTAAGGTGCCAAGTCCCTGGCTTTCTCTGTGTGGCTTCACCGCTTCCGTGTGGACGATTATCTCACCACAAAAAGAAGCCTGCGTATGTCTAAAGGCCGGACAGAGACCAGCCTGGAAGGGTGTCCCTCCCAGTCCCAGGCAGGTGTGGCAGCATGGGTGGTCTGCTTTCTTTTTGCTCCTCTGCATTTTCTAAGCTTCCAGCGACGGACCCGTGAGCCGCGGAACCCCGTAGGGTCTCGGGAATGGGAGCAGAGAGGCGGGCGGGGCCTTTCCGCAGCGGGGGAGGCAGGCTCTGCTTCTGATCGGCTTCACGGAGGTGCCATCCCATGCGGCTCCGTCACCCGCTTCAAGGGCGCAACTCAGTGGTTTTCGGTGCATTCGCAGAGTGGGGCGACCATCACCACCACCGATGGCGCGACGCCCAGAGGACGCCTGGGAGCAGGGTTTATCTGATGCGGGGGAGGCAAGACTTGGGAGGTGCGTTTCTGCCTGGTGCTTATCAGCCAGGCTAGGCTCTGTCCTTCCTAGTATCTCACAGTGGGAGGCACGTGATGGATGTCCTGCGGAGACTTCTCTGGCCCCCTAGGGCTTGGCAGACCGCGACCGCCTGGCTGCCAACTCGCCCGTCGCTGTAAACAAGGTTCTGCTGGGAGCCTGACGGGGTCCGCGGCTGCGCTGCAGCTCCGGCAGCAGCGTTCGGTTGCTGTGCGGACCGCGGGGTTTGCGGGGTCCGCAGGGCCTTGGTCAGGTGCTCTCCGGTCCCTGAGAAAATCCTGCCCGGCCCCTGGGCTGCGTCACAAGGACGTGGCCAGTGTGAACTCCTTGGGACGGCACCGCCCTGTGCCTCGTTCCCTGCTCCCTGCTTTACAGCAGGGCAGCTCCGGAAGAAGTGGTGCCTGCAAGTGGGTGTCCATCTACAAACTGACCCCAAGGTGCAGGGACTCAGCCCACCTTTTCTGAGCCTGTGACATGAGCGCAGGGGCTGAGAACTGGCTTTCCTGTCACCCCAGTTGGGGCAGGGTGCCCTCATAGACTCGGCAAAGCATGTGGCACCGCGCTGGGCTTGTCGAGGCCCCTCTGATCGGGTCAAAGGCCCTGGTTAGAAAACACTTCAACAGCTGAGCCTTAACCGAGTGAGGGCAGAATGAGGCAATGGCCTGACATGTTAGAGACAAAAGACACGCTGGAAGGTACCGGGAGAAAGAGCCCAGGCTTTGGAGCCAACCAGAACTGGTTCTGAGTCCTGACTCTGGGCCACTCTGACCCTCTGTTTCCTCTTCTGTAGGAGCAGGATTACTCTTCTCAGGGTTGTGCCACTGAGTAACTTTCTGGGAATGGGTCAAGTAAGCAAAACCACAGGAGGGGCTCTGGGGATGGCAGTCCCGCCCACCCCCAGCTAGAATTTGGGACTCAGGACGATGCTTCTGAGGGACCCGTGGCCTCTGTCCCTGGAGCCCTTTAAGAGCAGTCACGTATGTGGACTAGGAAGATGAGCCTCCCCACTACGTCCCTGGCCAGCTGTGTTCTCTGTTCCGCCTGCAACGTGCTTCAGCCCAGCCTGGCTCCTGTCTGCAGCCTTTCTCCCGTCCCTGAGTTCCGGGACGTGGCGTGAGGGACGTGACACACTCACCAGTGATCACAGCAGACCCCAGTGCTGAACAGAATGCATGCCCTCGACAGCCGACAGCCGACAGCCCGCCAATTCCGGGGCGCACCCTGGCCACTGCAGTAGCTGAGAATTTATTGGGCTGAGTTGGGTGACCCTCCTCGTGTCCTGGCCAGGGTCCCATGACATGGGAGGGAGTGAGAAGCAAAGACAGGAGGTGGAAGAAAGCCAGGAGCGTGTCAGACGCGGACACCTGGAGTGATGGTGCCGGAGTGTTTGCACAGACCCACTGGAACGTGAGCTCACGACAGCCTGGGTGTGGCAGGCTCGTGTCCTGCCCTGGGGCTCTAACGCTGGCCCTCAGTCACACGGCTGCCCTGCCTGCGGGGCAGGAGTCCCAGCTGCAGCCCTAGACAGACACCGGAGCTTTAAAGAGACAGTGTTTCATTTGCCACCAGGAGAGGACTGGAGGGTCATCTGCAGGCTTCGGGTCTGTGGTGGGCTGCTCAACCCAGAGCAGAGTGCCTGTTTCAGGAGTGGATCGACCCTACAGCAGGGCCGCTGTGGGGGGACACCTGGCTTCCTGGATGCGCACACACTTCTCCCCTGCGGGCTCTTCTCTGGCCCTCCTCACAGTTCATCTTTGAACCTTCAGTGTCCCTGGGAGATGGGGACCAGCCAGGGACTGCCGGGCAGAAACCACCTACCTGGAGGAGTGGCATTAGGGCAAAGCTATGAGGCACATCAGCAGTCCCCGATTCTCCGTTGGGACATCTTGGCCCAGGCGTCTCCAGGCCGGGGAATGAAGGAACAAATCTAGGTGGTCTTTGCTTTTTGTGCGCCAGCTCGGGAAAGCAGGAATGAAAAGCAAAAACCAAAGCAAGAAGAAAAACACCACCAGGCAAATAGTCACCGATGGTACGTCCCTTAGTGAGAGGATTGATTGTCCGGGCTTTGCAGTGCAGGAGGACGTCATGTTTCCAAGGACAGGAGGCAGGGGCCTCTCCCGTCTGGGCGGGAACAGCTCGTGGCTTGCCCAGGGTTGCGCAGGGGAGGGCTGGTGCCTGGGGTGTCGGGAACCGAGCCTGGTTCTGGCTCTGGAAACGGGATTGGATGTCACACTCCAGATTTTCCGTGTGCTCCATCTGGCCGAGAGCTCTCTGTCCTTGGCAGGGCCCGATGACAGGTATGTTTCGTCGGCACCTGGGCGGTTTAGAAGGCACTTTGGCAGCGCCAGCCCAAGGCTTTAACGGGCAGCCTCACCTTTGGTCGGGTGACTCCGTATTTAGGAATTCTTCTGAGAGAAAGAATTAAGGACGCACACAGGCATTTAGTCACAAGGGGATGTTCCTCTTGGTCTTGTTGGTCTCAGGGTTGGTCTCAGGGACGCGTTGGAAGCACCTTTTCACAGGACAGCGGCCGGGGAGGAGGGGCTGATAAATCGGCTTCCTGAGGCTCGGCAAGCAGAATGGAATTTGTCTCGAAATGTAAAAGGTTCAGATGAATGAGGGGACGTCAGGCTTTCCTTTTCCTGACTTTTTCTGTGATGAACTGGAATGATGTCTGTCATTTTTAGAGTTTGCTCTAAAAACTCTAAACTCTATGGGTCTGATTGCAGTCGGGAGTGGTATGGGCCCAGACGCCTGAGGCTGGGCTGGTCCCGCGGGAGTGGTGGGACCCAGAGAGGGGCCCCCAGAGCAGACCGTCAGTGCAGACAGTGGGAACCCCTGAAGTAGTGTCAGGAGAAATGTCTTCAATCGAGAAACAGCCTGGAGCGGGTGGGTCATTCTGGAAAGCCATCAGAAGGCCCCAAAAGCCGTAGTCTTTGACCGCCACGTTATTCACCTCCCTGCACCCGACTTGTCCCTGATGGAGGGCGGGTACACAAGACCACGTCGGAGGCTGAGGGATGGGGTGTTCTCTGGGGAAGGAGGGGAACAGAGTTGGTACGTCTAGGGTCCGGAAGAGGGACCCGGAACCATGGCTGGGGGCGTAGGCTTTGGCTGAAACCTCCACGGCAGGGATGCCTCCTGCCCCGTGTGCCGGGCCAGGGACCAAGCGACCTCGCCAAGGGCCCTTCCGGGCCCAGAGCTCCAGGTTCAGCTCTTCTGTGACACATGTTCCCTGGGGCCCTCACCTTCAGCTGAGTCCCTGCTGCTGACCTTTACAGGAAACCAAACCTCAAGATGGGTCCCTCTGACTTTCTGGGGCCAGCGTCCTGCCCTCGCCCGTGGTGCTCCCTAACAGTCAGATCTATGGAGGGCGCCCCAGCCCAGACGCGAGGTCAGGCGTGCTTCTCATTTGGCGTGAGCGCGAGTGCCACCGGCGGTCCCGGCCAGGATTCCTTGACCTTCGTCTGCCTCCCTTGGCTGAGCCTGACACTGGCACCAGAGGAGCTCATGTCTCCGACCTGAGTGGGGACAGACGCTCTCCCTGCAGGAGAAGGGGTGGCAGGCGTTGTCGGGGAGCCCTGACCTTGAAGTGTGACGGCTCAGGAGAGGGACGCCGATGAGGAGCGCTGGCTGTAGGAGGGCGGACACCCAGGGCGTGCGCGCGTGCGCCGGGGGCCGTCCTGCTGGCTGTGCCTCCACCTGGCACCCCAGCTGGGTGGGCCAGCTCTTTAGGCCTGGCGGGTCCACAGCAGGCGTCCTGACAGGTGCTCATCCTCTGACTGGCTGCTCACTGTTGCTGACTTCACCCCTGCTCTGAGGTCACAGCACAGCAGCTCTGTCGTTGCCGTGGCAGCGGCCTGCCACAGGTCACCAGCTGGGCAGATAGATGCTGGCTGCTGGTGGAGGCGGGAGCTGCCGGAGTTGCAGCCAGCCTTGGTCAGTGGGTCCCGCGCGCAGACCGCCGGGGCCGAGGCCCCCGTTGTGCCCTCCCCAGTCTGCTGTGGGGAGGGCTGCTTCCCGGGCCAGCTGTGAGGGAGGCTCGTGGGAAGCGGGCTGATCAGGGTCCCCAGGCCACCCGTGTCCAGAAGGCTGATCTGAAGGATGGTGGGATGGAGTTGGGGATGAATGTGGCTGCTGGGAGGCGTGGAAGCGGGGGGAGAGCCTTCGTGCAGCGAGCCAGCTGCTGATAGCGGGGGTACCTGGGCTCTGTGAGGCCTGAGGGGCACTGATGACTAATATCGTCTGTGACATTTAAGAAGCCGCCAGATGGATTGGCTGTACGCGGCCCACCTGGCAGCCCGGTGTCTCCCTGGGTGTGGAGACCGTGCCCCTGTGTGGCTCCAGGAAGCTGGGCCGGGGGATGCTGATGTGGCGAGCCTGAGCTCCCCCAGGCTGGCTGCCCGGCCACCTGGGCCTCCTAGAACCGCCCCAGCCCTGTCTGTGCATTAAGAGATGGCGACATAGACATGTTCACGAGCCCCACCCAGGATGAGGGTGGGAAACCTCCTGGGAGGCCACCCTTCCCCCAGGCCCTTCTCATGCAGTCTGCCCAAAACCCAGAGGCTTAGGAAACGCCCACCACTTTGGAACTTAGCTGGGAGTCAGGAAGTGGCTGAAAGCCGAGGCCCTGGGCATCATGTTGGGTGTCACAGAGCGCATTTTTAGAGGCTAGAATTCAGAGAAAAGGAGTTTAAAAGGTTTCTGATGTTTGTTGTATCTGGGTTTGGCTTGGATGCCTCCAGTGATGGGTGTCTCACTACCTACCAAGTCAGCTCAATGATTTCAACACAACCCCGTGGAAAGTGCTTCTTTCCATCTGGCCGATTCCTGCCTCTCTGTAATGTGTCCTCGGTGGTCTAGCTTGGTCATCTGGAGACACGCACAGTAAGTACCATCCTCTTCCTTACACAGCTCGCTGGGCGTTCGGGTGTCTCCAGCGGCGATGAGTGCTCACATCTGTATAAGTGGATGTTGCTGTTATCACCTCTAGTTTGCAGCCGAGCAAACTGAGGCTGCCAGAGTTAAGAAACTTTCCCTAGGTCACACAGTTAATACTCTCGACCAGCCCAGTATGCTGGTCTAGACTTTTCTACCCCCTACAAGCCCCCCCTTAAAACATTCTTAGTTTTTTAGGACTTTTCTCCCTTTGGCATTTCTTTTTTGTTCGTGGTTTCACTGTTATCCAGAACTCGGATTGCAGCCCCTCCTCCCGTCCTTACCACGCTGTCTTTTCTGCCTCCTGTCTGGGAAGACACGGCTGTCCATTTTTCAGGTTTTTTCCTTATTTAGCCAAATCGTAGTTCTCATTTAGCGTATATTTCTTATGAATTCCTAAGCATTCCAGTAGTTGTATTCGGGTCTTGAAACTTTTCTTCCCTGACATTGTGCAGTCCGGGGTTGCTAGGTACCGGCACCTCTTTGTAAAGTTGTCTAGACCAGCACCTGGTTGTCGGCCCTTTGTGTGTGGGACCCATCCTTTGTGACTGGGCTGGACCAGACCGTCACCCCACTTGTCCTCTGAGGCATTTCTGACAACGCAGGTAAAGATCACAGGGGCTCTTTTGGTGACCACGTTCCTACGCACTCCTGGCCCAGCAGTTCTAGCCCCCGTGTCAGCTTGCTTCTTCGGACATACAGTCCCCTCCTTGCACCTGCGCGGCTGGATCCGGGGGCTCGCCTGTGACTTGTGGGTGTGCCGCTGTTACCTTCATCTTGTTCGATCCGGCAGGCATGCGGCCTGCTGCAGGTCGGAGCGGGAGGGTTGCCTTCCAGCAGCGCAGCCGGTGCCTGGCTCCTGCGGGTGACGGTGTCTTGCGCGGAGTCTGCCGCCGGAGTGGACAGGCTTCGATTCCACACTCACGGGCCTGACCCAGGGAGGAACTGTCAGTGCCCCAGGCTCTGTGACTCTTTCCTGCACCTGTAGCAAGTGCTGTGTGGGTGCCGTCCAGGGCGGTTCGGAAGCCCCGAGAGACAAAGATGACAGGCCCGCACCCAGGAGGACACAGAAAGCTATGAAAAGTTGACTTAGAGACTCCAACTTACATTCTGGTGTCATTTGGCTTAGAGGGACCCTGTCCTATACAGATCCTCCCGCCTCCCCCACGCATCTTAAAAGCCTTCAGCAGTTCCCTGTATTGTGGTCCTAAAGATGATCCAGAATTTTCCAAGAAAGGCCAAACTCTGTCTGCCTTTTGTAGTCTCAGGAGACAGAGTAGTGATGAACTTTACATGTGAAAGGAGCTTTAATTATATGGAAATGTGTTCTCTCTGGCCCTGTCTGCTAACGGGAGCCCTTTTCTATCTATTTTTATTTGTTTCAAAGGGAAAAAACACTAACCTCGTCACTGTCCCCCAGACGCTGAGTCTGTGCGCCAAGGCGAGGCCCCGAGCGGTTTCCCTGTTGCTTCAGAGGTGGGAGGATGTGGGCGGGGAAGGAGGAACCTCGCCTGGGGACACACGGGTGGGATGGGGGGTCCGAATGAGGAAGAGGAGCCTGGGTGACTGCGGCTCTGGCCCCAGGCCTGGGTGTGGGCCTGGGAGGGCAGGGATCGGATCGCAGCTGTGTCCCACCCAGCAGGGGGAGTTGTGTCATGACCTGCAGGACCACTCCCCTGCCCTGCGGCATCTCAGGAGCAGCCCCACTGGGGGAGCTGGGTACGGCCCCAGGCCCTTCCTGCTGAGGCTGGGGTAGGATCCGCATTTGACCAGCAGCTCAGGCAGTAACGGTGCAGGTGGCCTGCGGACATGCTTGGAGATTTGCTGGTGGAGGTCACGCAGCTGAACTAGGGCGGTGGCTGGAGCCTCCAC
>PVJD01006890.1:0-12477 GCA_004026545.1 Mormoops blainvillei
GCAGCCGGGGACGGGGCGGAGCCGCTACTCCCGGCTCCTCGGACGGCGGCCGCTTGGGGGAGACTTCTGTCAGCAGCGAGCGCGGCCGATCCCGGACGCGTCGCCAGTGCTGGGATGTGCTCGGCCCGGGAGCTCCTTGGAGGCGGGGGCGGCAGCGACAGGAGCAGTGGCGACGGCGGGGCACGCAACGAGGACGGAGACGCGCTGGCCGAGCAGGCGGCGGTGGGGACCGACTGGGAGCCCGGGGCGAGCCCGCGGCGGTGCGGGCGGCGGCCGCCGGCGAAGCTCGAGCAGGTGAGAGCCGGGCAGTGCGGCTCGGCGGGTTTCCGAGTGCCGCCGGCGGCGGAGGGCGGGGCCCGGCGGGCGGGGGGCGGGCCGGCGTCCGCCCGGAAAAGCTGTTGGGCTGCCGCGCTGTGGCCTGCCGCGGGGCCTTGCGCCTGGCTGGGTCCCTGGTCGGTCGTCACTGAATCTCGAAGCCTTCCACTTTTCTTTCAACTTCAAGTCCGTCCCCGTGTGCTGCGTTTTAGGGGACGGCGGCTCCCTTCCTGCCCTCCATCCTGACATTTCTGAACACACACCTAGAGTCGCCGTAAGATGTGGGTTGATTTCTCTAGATATTTAGCCAGCGTCTCAGGCATGTGTAGGAACGAGTATTATAATGAACGTCTTGGTAGGGGCTCTCCCGAGCAAGTTCTTCACATGCACGAGAGACCGAAACTTCGTTGTAAAAGTAAGAAAAATCAAGAAAATTGCTTTCAGTCTATACTAAAGGCATTATAACACATCAGATATGTTCAGAATTAGGCAAGAAATTTAATAAAAGAAGCGGAATTATATGTGGAATGAATTTTCACCAGAAAATATAATTAGACATTCAAAAATACCCGAGATAAGCCAACTGTAAGAATCACATTAAGGAGCAGGAATTCACATGATTATTTGCCTTTGCTGTAGCCAATACTGTTGGGACAATCAGTTGACACCTGTCTCCTGTCATTATTCTTCCCTTTCTTTTTTGTTACATTTCACAAACTCCAATATCAGCATTAAATGCACTAGGAGATTAAGTATAACTTCTAGAATGTCAATATTTTATTTAGGAAACTTAAGTAACAGTGTGTAGCACACACAAAATATGCCTTAGCTTTAGGCTTGCTCACCGTGTGGAAGTGTAATTTTTAATCTTTATGACAATATAAGAGATGGTGACTGAAGCAAATCATTGGTATCCTCCTGATTCTCTTCCTGGTGGTTTTCTTCATTAATCGTACCATAACTCAGTAGCTAAAGGGCTTAGTTACCTCTTATTTTAGTTGTTCGACTGGAAAAGTGAAGAAAAAGGCTACAAGAACTCACTTGGTGAAGGCAGGAATGGAGGGGTGAACGAGGTAAGGATGCATGATGCATTTGAGCTGAGGTTCCCAAAATAAATTTTCAGACGCTTCTAATGGAGCGTGTAAAATATGCTTCATTTAAGCTTTTGTGGGTTTCACATCATCATTTGCTCTGCTCTTACCAAAACTGCTTGCGGTACAAAAAAAAGGGTGAAACAAACAAAAAATGAAACATATTCTAGAAACCATATATCACTTTGTATACCTGCTTTTTTCATTGCAGGTCATGGGAATCCATTTTCCTGTACTCCTTTGTAAATATTATTATTTTACTTTTATCACAGGATTTATTTATGTAGTCTAAGCTTACATACACAATAATTGAAAATAACATGAGATACGCATTTCCTCCTACATCAGCACCAAAAAAGAATTTCTTATCAAGAAACCAAAAATAAAAAATTGGTACAGCCCAATCCATTGGTGTAAGAAGCAAGCTTTTGTGATAAAACGTTTCTTGGTAACACTATTACGAAGGCTTGTTTTCTAGCTTTATCTCCTGCAAATGAAATTTAAAATTTTGTATTCACTGCCTTGTATTGATGGTAGAGATAACAACAGATATAAAGATATTTGAGGGAGAGAAAAATTAAATTAACAACTATAAAACATATCCTAGGGAGTTATTTTATTTAGTTTTTCTTTAGAAAGCCTCTGTGTGGGGGTGGGGGGGAGGTTCATTTTAAGGACACATGGACTCAAAATATTTTTGAAAACTTGGTTTGTAAACTAGTTATTTAGAACTTAAAGTGGACTCTTCCGTAGAAGCAACGATATAAACAGAAACAGAACCACAGCTAATTAGCTGAAAATGAGGCAGACAGTTTTCCTGCTGTCGTTTCTGTTTAGCAGGATCACTTGGTGTTCCAGAGCCTTTGTAGCCTTGTGGGCATTGGGACAGAACTGGCTGCAGTGGTGGTGGTGGCGGCGGCGGCAGGAGCAGCAGCAGTGGCGTCTCCTTTATATCTGGATCAGGGCTGTGGGGGTGTTCTCTTTACCACAATAGCCCCAGAAGGCACCTGACTTTTGTTCCCCCAACTCTTTCAGTGATTTTTGTCAGCCCCCAATTTTCTGTATTAAATCCTTTTCTGTGTCTATTCCTTCCACCAGGGTTTTGCACTTACCTGATCATTTGATGAAGTGGGTTTCTTCCCCAGGCCAGTGCTCCCCTAAATACATCTTTTCCTTTGCTGACTTTTCTTTCCTCTTCTGTCTGAAAAGCTCACTCCCTTCCCTCACACTGGAAGGCTCTTGCATCAGTTTTGACTATACCAAGTCTGTCTTTGGCTCATTGTTATTATGATACTAGATCAAAATGTGTCTGTATTTTGGTGTTTACTTCGTGTAATACTGAAATGCTGGTATTAATATAGGTGTTTTACTAACTGAGGTATTTTCAGCTCCAATTTTTAACAATTTGTCTTTAGATGCCGCTCCATCTGAGAGAAAATTAAGGTTCCTCTGTCCTTTTGGCCTGAGACTTTCCAGATAGGGTGATTGACAAAGGAGGCCTGGTTAAAATCATGTATCCTAGAAAAGGAGGACTTTAAAGAATGGACCAAGTCCTCAAGATGAAGGAACTGTGTCACGTTTAAAGTATGGGTCAGGCCTCTCAGAGAGATAAGTAAGGGAAAGAGGCAAAATGCCCAAGAAACTGAATGGATAGGGCACAGTTATCATACGTGTGTGCAGGTAATTGTGTGCATGAGAGATTATCCAAGCATGTTTATGACTGTGAAGGCCATGTAACTTTATGTATGAGAGTCTCTGCCCTGCCACATAGCTGAAAAGTTAAACATCTCTAGTTCATTTATTATACGTCTGTATTGTGAGTGGCATCCACTTAGATGCAGCACTTCACAATCTGTATAACCTAAGACAGCCTTGCTTACATGGAGCACAGAGAGGTCCCATTATCCTTAGATTGACTTTGAAATCATTATCTTTAGCTTTAAGGTCTTTCTTTATGATTATAAAAGTTATGTGTACTTTAGCAAATGTAGAAATATAGAAAAATCTAAAGAAGGAAACAAAAGCATTTGAAACCCTACACTAAGGAATATTTTGTTATAAAATTTCAGAAATTTGGTATTACTACATTAATATATCTCCCTATATGTGCATATATGTATATATACATATATATTTAACATGATTTAATGTAGTATATGAATTTGATATTTTATCTGCTTTTCATGTTTTGTCATTTTTCCATGTTATCAAAAATTCTTTTGAAAAATTATTTTTAGGGATACCTAATAGTCCATTCCTCCAATACTGCACATTTATGTTGCTTCACGTTTTCTTTTATAAACAATGCATAATGAAAATCTTTGTTCGTAAATCCTCACAGTTCTACCTTGAAATAGATTCCTAGAAGTGGAAGAACTAGGTCAGTGAGTCAAACTCTTTAAACATCCTAAAGAATTACATCCTTAGATAATTACAAATTACCTATTACAAATAGGTAATCCTAGACTGTGTAATTCAAAACTAGATATTGGTTTATACCCACTTTCTTTTAAATGCAATTTGCAAGCAATACTGGAACAAGGGCTATGAGTTTAGATGAATTCAGCTCTACACTTAAGCTCATGTTGTTCCCAAGGATGTCCAGTCACTAGAGTAACTCGGGGAATAATTTTACATATGGTAGCATTTTTTGTTTCTTTTTTAAATCATTATTCAGAATGTAAACTCTAAATCAGTGGTTCTTAAAGAGAGGCAATTTTGCTCACAAGGGACACTTGCCAGTGTCTGAAGACATTTTTGATTAAGACTGGTGGGGTGCCAACTGGCTCTAATAGGAAGAGTTTAGAGATACTGCTAAATGTCCTATAATGTACGCAACATTCCCATCAACAAAGCATTATCTGGCTCAAATGTCAATAGTGCTAAAAATGTATTATTGAGTACTACTGTAGGTTTTGGGCAGGGTTATAGTGCTTTCACTTGTCAAGAATTATTATTCTGCTAATAGATATTCCAAGGTTTATGGAAAAAAAAATGTTTATTTTCTCGAAGCCTGTATTCCAGAGGTAGTCTCCCAATTGATCTTTTCTCTCATCTCTTCTGGCAGCTCCTTATATGCACCTTTCTCCATTTAGCTCTCTCTCTCAAATCCTTCTCTTCCTCTTTCTTACTATTCATCTTTTTTTTCTCTCTCTTGAGTGTCTCATTCTTTCTGTCTTTTATTCTTCTCAGCCACTTTCTCTTTTTCTCCACGTACCTCCTCCTCCCTGCTACACCCTGTCCCCTGTAGAATCAGAGAATTATGGAGCAATGAAAAAGGTTATGAAGTAGGACAGTTCCAAGTTTGAATCCTAGCTTTACTACTTTATTAGCCTTGTCATCCTAATTATTTAAACTCTTAGAGCAGTGATTTTCAACCTTTTCATCGCATGGTACATATAAGCTAATTATTAAAATTCTTCTGCACACCAAAAAATATTTATTAGGCCAATCTGACCAAAAAAAAAGGTATAATTTTTACTCATTCACACCAGATGGACAGCAATTGTCGTGTTGGCTGTTGTCATTTTTCCATTTGACAGTCTGAGGGAAAGGAGGTCAGTATCCCTAACTAAATATTCAGGTATTGCATGTTTTAAAAATTCTTGTCGCACACCTATTAAAAATCACTGCCTTAGAGACTCAATTTTCTCATTGTAATGGATATAATGCTACCCACTTCTTAAAGTTCTTATGAGGAATCAGTGACATTTTGTATATAAAATGCCAGCCTATAGTAGACCCTTAGTGAATATTATTAGCTCCCTCTTTTGCCCTCATCTTCCCTCTCATCTTTTTCCCTGGTTACATTCTGATTCCTCTCTGCCAGTCACATGATAGTACTGAATTTTGTCCACATAAGACTTTCCAAACCTGAAGATAATTTTTATAATAAATTACTTGAGCCAAACAGAATACACCTAGAAGAAGCAAGCTCTCGACAGACTGAGAAAAGTGCTTCTGAGAAAAAGTTTGGAGCTTCTTTAATGCATTTGAGATTAAGGAGGGAATGTAAAACATGAAGATGGGAGAAAGGCAGGGATCAGATTACAGAACAGCTAAACTTAAATGTTTTGGTGGGGGTTGGGGGCTGGATTATAGGTTCTCTCTTTAGAGTAGTCTTGCTTTAGAAGGAGGGGTCTGAAAAGGTTGTCAGGTATTATAAGGAGGGGTCTGAAAGTAAGCACTCCAAAGGTGTATAAACCTTTCGCAAAAATAAGCCTTTCACTAAAGAAATTATATGCCTGGGGTGTGACTACCCACCATTTCCTAACTTCCTAGTTAGGAATTTATGATCAGATCACCTTGTGAGGTTGCTTTCCATAAAACCTCTTTTTTGTCCACAATTTTCATATATGTAATTTTCAAATTTCAAGAATAAATATTTATTTACTGCGTATTAAGATTTCCTAATCTAAAAATCAGATATTTCATATTTACCTAAAAAAATTAATTAGTTAACCTGCCAACCTACACTACATTGCTTTTAGTGTAGATTTACACTTGATTTTTTTTCTGTTGTAGATTACTTATTCTTGCTAGGACAAAGAATGCCCACTCTCTGTACAAGCTATTCTAAATTTCTTATTCAAGAGAAGTATGAAAGCAGTGTTAAAGGGTAAACAAAACATACCATAATACTAGCTTTGGCGTTGCCCTAAGAGGCCTAAGTAAAAACACTGTATCTTTATTCATGTCTTCTTTAAGCCTTTGCCACACTGTCTTCAGATTCTGTCTTCTCTCTCGTTACAATCATATCTTGCAGTAGTAGCCATGTATCTTCAAAAACCTGAGTCCCAAATAGTCATGTTTTTGTTGATCGAGTGTGGTGTGTGTATATGCGTGTGTGCGCAGACGCTTGTGTGTGTTTAAGGGAATTGATAAGACAGTCAAACAGTAGTTTTATTTGAGCAGAGAAACTGAATTTCTAATTAACTTGATGAAAAGATACTTTCTATCCTCTGTTCTAATTCTTTTTCCATATCTAGTGTTTTTTTTCCATTTAACCCCACTGGCAAGCTATGCAGTATTCGGCAGAGGAAGAGAAAGCGATTGACTTTATTTGTTGTTGCTGTTTTCCATTGGCAACATCTATAGCTTATGAGAATCCTGAGCAAAGAGAAATCATGGTAAAAATATTTTGAAACTTTTGGAGAATGAAAGATAAAATTATTAATACTTAACATGTAAACACTGTTAAGAAAATTAAATTTTATTTGTGATTTTCACTGTACTACCTTTGATATAATTTTTTCTAACATCCGTTTTAGATTTTTTGTCCCTCTTTCAATTAATATGAAAAAATCTATTTTTGTTTTATATCCTTTTGATCAAAAATTTACTTAGATTTATGCAGATCATCTACTGAGGCAGAGAATTTAAATTTAGTATTTTTGTGACTGGCAAATTTCAGTAGGCTGATTGTAATCAGAGTCCCTTATTCCATGATTCTGAGAAGTAATTACACATAAAAAGAAGCTATTGTCATTTCCGGAAGTTGAGAATTGAGAAGGAAAGTTTTGTGTGTTTTTTTTAGGGAAGATGTTTGATTTTGGCTACTTTCAATAGACAAGCTATTCCATCCTGTGGAAGCATACAGTAGATACCCGTTATCCATGGTTTCAGTTATCTTTGGTCAGTGGCAGTCTGAAAATATTAAACAAAAAATTGAGAAATAAATAATTCATAAGTTTTAAATTGTACACTGCTGTGAAATCCCCAGAAGTACCCCCCTTCACGCCTGGGACATGAATCATCCCTTTGTCCAGCTTTTCCACACCATTCATACCTCCCCACCCATAAGTCGCATAGTAGCTATCTGGGGTATCAGATCAACTGTCAAAGGTATTGCTGTGTTTGTGTTCAAGTTTTCCTTATGCAGGAGTTGAACACTGTGTCACAATGCCTACATCAGTCACCTCAATTCATCTCATCACACCGGCATTGTATCATCTCCATCACAAGAAAAAGAGTGTAGGTACAGTAAGATACATGCTTTGAGAGACAGACCACATTCAGGTAACTTATCACATTATGTTGTTTTTGTTCTATTTTATTATTAGTTACTGTTGTTAATCTCTTAATGTGCCTAATTTATACATTAAACTATCACAAGTATGTATGTATAGGAAAAAACATAGTCTACATAGCATTTGGTATGGTTTCAGGTACTTACTGGGGGTCTTGGAATGTAATTCCCCTCAGATAAGGTAGGACTGCTGTACTGGGCTGCATATACAAGGTACTCAATAATGTCACTAAGGGCTTCATTTCTTTAAAAAATAATAATTAAAAAAATAGATTTTAGGAAAAGTACAAAATGTAGACATTTTTAACTTACAACTTGAATTAATCATATTCTTTACTTCATGGCATACCACAATGAGATATCACCTCACACTGGTCAGAATGGCTATCATCAATAAATCAACAAATAACATGTGTTGGTGAGGATATAGAAAAAAGGGAACTCTTATCCACTGTTGGAGGGAATGCAGATTGGTGCACCACAGTGGAAAGCAGTATGGAGTTACCTCAAAAAGTTAAAAATGGATCTACCTTATGACCCAGCAGTTCCACTTCTGGGAATATATCCAAAGAAACCCAAAATACTAATTAGGAATTTATTAAAAATTGTGTACTTATTCTTACATATTTAAACTTAAGTCACCTTTAAAGTACTCTCCATTTGATGCAATATACCTATCGAGAATTTTCTGCTGTTGAAAACAGTTTTTGAACTCATCGATTTTGATGCCTTTTAGTGCTTCTGTCATTTTTTTTGTTTCACTACACAAAAAAATGGCAGAAGCCATTTTTTTCACCTCTTCCACATAGGCAAAACGTTCCCCTTTGAGCACTTTCTTCATCTGGGGAAACAAAAAAAAGTTCCTCCAGGGTGACATCAGGTGATTGAGGAGGGTAGCGCACAGGGGTCATGCCATTTATGGTCAAAAACTGCTGAACACTCAGTGCGGTGCGGGCAGGTGTGCTCATAAATCATCTATCATGAAATGGGCAAATGTGTTCAGGGTAGTCTCAAAATAAATTCACAGAAGCCAACCACAGACTCACACAACAGTGCCAGCTGTTACACTGATACAGGTGGGTTCCTAGAACACTCACCTAACAGGGGAAGCCTGTACTACAAGAGGCCTGCCCTCCAGAAGGTAATTTAGTTTTGGGGGGTTCCCCCTCATATGCACCCCTATTACACTGCAGCATTATTTACAATAGCCAAGATTTGGAAGCATTCCAGGTGTCCATCAGTAGATGAGTGGAGAAAAAAAATCCGTGGTACATTTACACAATGGAATATTACTCACTAAAAGAAAGAAATTTTTAGCCCTGGCTGGTGTGGCTCAGTGGATTGAGCACCGACCTGCAAACCAAAAGGTTGCCGGATCAATTCCCAGTCCGGGCACATGTTTGGATTGCAGGCCAGGTCCCTGGTTGGGATGTGTGACGGGCAACCAAATGATGTTTTTCTCCCTCTCTGTCTCCCTCCCTTCCCCTCTCCGAAAATTAAAACATCTTAAAAAAAAGAAAGAAGGAAAGAAATTTTACCCTTTACGACAGCATGGATGGAGCTAGAGAACATTATGCTAAGTGAAATAAGCCAGTCAGAGAGTCAGAGAAAGACAAATACCATATGATTTCACTCATATGTGGAATCTAACGAACAAAAGGAACTAACAAACAAAATGGTGACTGACTCATTCAAAGCAGGGTGACAGCTCTTCAGGTGGGGGCTGGTTTGAGAGGTGTGGAGGGTTTGAGGAAAAAAAGGAAAAAAAACTCATGGGCATGGACAACAGTGTGGTGATTGTGAGGGAGGGGGAGCGGAGGGTGTAGGGGGAATAAATGGTGATGGATGGAAACTTGACTTGGCTTGGTGAACACACTGTACAATATACAGATGATGTGTACAGAACTGTGCACCTGAAACCTGTGTAATTTTTTTAACCAGTGTCACCCCAATAAATTGAATAAAAAGGAAAAATACCCAGAGTTAAAGTTCTGATTAGCCATTTTAATAATGGCAATTATAAAGGATAATTTTCAAAAAGAGGTAAAGTTGTAGTTCTTGTTATATGTAAAAGAAGCACATGTTAAGGATTTTATTTACCTCATCATTAATGAGATAATCAGATAAATGTTATAATTGATTTAAAGGAAAAATCAAACAAAAATATATATGGAATAAAGATATGCTGAACTTACACATGAACATGAAACCTACTGTTTCTTTCCATAGGCAGGAGCAGGGAAGACAATTGAGCCTTCACTGGAACAGAATTTGTTTGCATATATTTAGATAAGAATTATTTTGCATTGCTATCAGTTATCTACAAACCTGCAAAATAGCTCAAAAACCATGAAAGCTATAAATTAAACTATCTCCCTCCCTTCCCTTCTTAAACAATGTGTAGTTTTTCATGGAGACATACCTTTTTTCTTTTTCTTTTTCTTTTTTTTGCTTATTCTTTATTTTCTTATAGTAATAAAGTAATTTCTAAAAATTGCTACATAGGGTAGATTAATTTGTGCATAGTGAAGGTACTTGATTTCTCTCTTTATACTTTTAATGTCTCATGCTGCTAGAAAAAAATTAATTCCGATCTCCTTTCATGGTAATGTTGTATACATACATTCAATGTGCATGTGAAAATGCATGATTTATATGCATGTGAAAAGCAAGGATTGATTTATATTTGAAGTTCTGTCTGATGAGTTCTATAACTAAATTTAGCCTGATACTAGGATAACTACTGAAAAAACAAATTTTGATGAGAACAACATTGCTGCTTCAAGGATTCCATAGCTTTGTCTACTTTTTATGTAGCATACAAATCCCAGTTTCTTGTTCATATCATTAGCGTAATGCATCCATATGTTGAGTGGTTACTGGTTTCAAAGACAACTTTGTCTACTGAACAGTTTTACAGGAGTGTAGAAGCACATTGTTTAAGCTTTTAAATTTAAGGAAGGGCAAGAATGAAGTAATTTCGTCATAGAGAATTAACCAGTTAGTATAATCATCCTTGGTATCAAAAGATACATGGTGTAAAACACTTGGTAATAAATATGTGAAGAGAAAAATTAAAGAAAATACCAAATGTATTGCTTCATTATTCAGTATTAGGCATACATAGTTTATTTAACAATAATATAATCAAAAGGCTATAATGATTCTACTATTTTGGGATGACCATATTTTTCCTTTGGAGTTTAAATGATT
The DNA here is from genome assembly GCA_004026545.1 of Mormoops blainvillei. Taxonomy (NCBI): domain Eukaryota; kingdom Metazoa; phylum Chordata; class Mammalia; order Chiroptera; family Mormoopidae; genus Mormoops; species Mormoops blainvillei. The sequence goes on from PVJD01006890.1 coordinate 10,648, forward strand.
GTTTGAAAATCAGTCTTTAAGCACTCGGTTCTTGGCTACTAATTTTAGAATTCAGTTGTGCTAACCACTTGGCCATATATCGAACGAATGTATTTTCTTTCTCCATTTGTATTATATTGGACATTAATAGCTTTAACAACTAATTATAGTCATCGTATTATAGACATTTTTTGTATTTATTCTTTGGTCCTTATTTTGCTGGCTAACATATACTTTCTTGATAGCTTCTCATTCATACATTCAAAAATTTTATTGAGGGATGGGGGAGGATGAAGAGGGTAAAGACAGTCAAATATATTGGTGATAGAGGGAGACTGGACTTTGGGTGGCAAACACAGAATGCAATCTACAGATGATGTATTATAGAATTGTATGCTTGAAACTTATATATAATGTTATTAACCGATGACACCCCAATAAATTTAATTTTGAAAAAGCCTGTTGAGCTCCTGCTATTTTCCAGGCACTATTCTAGGCTCTCATGATACAAAAAATCAAACAGAAACAGGCTCAAATCTCTGCTCATTGATCTTGCACTGTAGTAGGGAAAGAGAAACAGTGACCAAATGAGCAATATATCTGTGGGTTATAAGTGCTTTGGAAAAAAATAAAAGCAGAGAAGGTGGATAGGGGGTATGGATATGCGGGAGGGTTGCTACTTTAAATAAGGCAGCCATGGAAGGGCTTACTGAGGCGATATTTGAGCAGAGACCTGAAAGAAATGAAAAGTACTTGCCTGCCTTTTCCCCTTTCACTTTGGCTCCCTAGGAAGGGAGAGCCAAGTTTGAGGCTAAGTCTTAGTAATTGAGGTAACATATCTTTCCCCAGTCTAGGCTCTCAACTCTTTCTCACCCATCCCCTCTTTCAGTTCTCTACTTTTTTATTACTATTTCATATAATTTTTTTCTCCTATAAGGCAATTCAAATCCTTTTTGGAAAGATAAAAGGAAAAAGTAAATTAACTGTGGACTTCAGCTGGCAAATTTCATCTTTAACATTTCTTAAGGAGTATCATGTAATCACACCTTATAAGAAATTTATTTAAACATATTGCTTTCTTTTTATTATCGGGTTCAGTTCCTTTGCATTAAGGAGTTTAGAGGTTTGCAGAGCAGTCTATTGGAAAGAGCTCAGAATTTATCGTCAGAAGACTCCTGAGTTCAAATCCTGACTGGATGCCTGCCTGACTCTGGGGGCGTCACTTGACCTCTGGAGTTTAATAACATCTGCCATACGGCATTTTTCTGAGAAGCAAATGCTTGGAATATGTGTGTTTAATAAGTTAACTAAATAAATAGAATAAGCAAATAAAAATTCAGGGACACCCTGACCGGCATGGCTCAGCTGCTTGGGCGTCATCCCACAAAGCAAAGGGTCTCAAGTTCTGTTCCCAGTCAGGGACTTGCCTGGGTTGCAGGTTCAGTCCCAGATGAGCCACGTAGTTGAGGCAACCAATAATGTTCCTCTCTTGCATGGATGTTTCCCTCCCTCTCTATCTCCCTCCCTTCTCCTCTCTCTAAAAATAAATAAATAAATTTTTTGTTAAAAATTCAGGGACATTCCATTTTTAAATGAGGGAAAATGAAATTAAAACTATAGGGATGTTTTCCTAAAGAGATTTAAAATATTTCACTAATAATTTTTTCTTGACCAGAGTGTGATTTTAAGAATGAAAATCTTCATATAAACTGTGGAAACATTAATAAAATCTCCATCAGGAAAGACTATAGAGTAAGAAGAGAAGGTGACCTACAGATAAGTCCCTGAGGGAAATGAGCTAGCAAAAGTTGACCAGAAGGGGTCCTGGCTGGTGTGGCTAGGCTGGTTGGA